>CANUEX010043029.1:0-79519 GCA_948099535.1 Jatropha multifida | reverse complement strand
GTGCACTAATAACTCTTTTCCCCTTTCATTTTCTTAAGTTTTCAATTTTTAGGTTTTTGAATGAAATTTTGAGAATTGTGTGGGGAAAGAGTATTTGAATGTTTTAACTTGGCTATCAATGATTCTTAAGCATGATTAGATACTTGAATGGGGAGAGAAACCTCTCCTCCCCCTTCATCTAAGAGAGGCCGAACCTCCTTAGGAGGAAGAGCCTTGAGTTTTGCTTCAAGCTTTGATTTTCTTTTGATTTTAATGTGTTTTTGAATGACTTTTTAAGCATGATAAAATGCTTGGAAGGGAAGGGAAACATTCCCTCCCCATTAAACTAAGAATGGCTGAACCTATGTGGGTGAAGGGCACAAAGTTTTCTTTGATTTCTATGCTTGATTTTGACTTAAATAAGTTTGTTAATAAGTAAATTAATATGGTTTAAACCTCTTTCTTCAATACTAATGTTTGAGGAATTTCAAAACTTAAAGAAAGCTTTAAACGTGTAAAAATAGGTTTTTAAGGGTGAATGTGTTAAGTAAAGGTCTTTAATGTTTTAACTAAATATTTCTAACTTGAATTATGGTGTTTTATGGAAGGGAACATTTTCCCCTTTGATTTACCTAAAGAGGCTAGGGCATGCGTTTTGTCTTCTAAACATTGCTTTTTAAGTATTTTAAGTTATGTATGTATGTGTATTAAAGAAATATGATTTTGATTTGGAACATAAGAAAGATTTGATAAGTATTTACAAGTTGTAAGTTAAGAAATTTTGAAATACTAAGCTTTAAGTAATGAGATATTTTGCAAAAGATTTATGTATAAGTAATAAGGTTATTTATAAAAGAATGATTTTGACTTGGGCTCTACTATGCATAGTTGAAATATGGTAAGATGAGATTTACTCTGTAAGATGAGCATGCTCGGCTTTAATGCCTCTCTGTTATGATATAAGCTATGATCATATGCTAGGGTTATTAGCCCTCTCTGGATAAGCGGACGCGCTTATTATACTCTGGTGGCGCTTCCATAGGCCACATCTCTGTCTCTGGTGGTGCTTTCACAGGCCACATCTCTGTCTCTGATATCTCTGAAATGGATTTTGATTATATTTCTCTCGGTATACATATGAGCCCTTAACTAAGAATAAATCATGTTTGATTACAAGAGAAACAGTATTATAATGGTATTTATAGAAATTTTCTTATATTTGACAAACTATGATTTTATACTTAAGAATGAATTTAATTATGATTTTCAGAATATATTTAATGATTTGTATACTTTTGATATTTTGTATTTGATTTAATAAATTTTAAGTTGTGTAATGATTTTGTTGCTTAGGCAATCTCTTTTATTTATTTATTAAGTTGTTTAACACCACTGAGTCTTCCACTCAGCGCGTTGATTTTCATCACGCGCAGGTTGTGAGCGGTGAGTGCTACTTGAAGACCTAAGGCGAAGCATCAAAGAGGAAATTTTATTTTTGAGTAGAACATGTAGTAGGATGTAAGTTATGGCATGTAGAATATTATTGTAAAAAGGTTGAGGTTGTAAATATTGATTTGTAAATTAATGAGATTTGGGATTATTTTTAATGTTTTATCTATATGAGAATTTGAAGTGAATGATCAATAGTAATTATTTCCATGAATTGATGATATTATGTTAAGATAGAATCTAAAATGAGTGTTATGAGTATATGGAAGTGTTGCGTGATTTGTTGTTCTGATTTGGAGTTTTGGGGTTTAGAGGTATGAATATTGGAAGTGCTTTGTTTTTCTTTGTGTGGCAAGTCGATTTTTAGGGGAAACTCTTGCGAATTTTTCGTAAGAATTTCTTTAAACTTTATTTTAAAAAAAAAGTATTACTTACCTCCATTGAAAACTTAACCACTTCTAATATATCGTTTAGGTTATTAAGTAGGATAAGACGGTGCTCCGACACCGAATGTGACATTCGTCCTCTGGTCCTCCAGGTTTGAGCGGTGGATGTTACATTACCGTACGGGTCTTGCCAATTCAGTATGAGATGTAATTGATTTGATCCAAAATAGACAATTCATTTAATAGTTGGAGTTGGACATGACAACAATAATATGAAATTAATATGTTTGATTATTTCTTGAGATTCTACCTATCATACTTTCAACATTATTTTATTTCAATAATAATAATGTCCAAATAACATATAAACATGCACGTGAAAAGTGCGAGACTATGATTAGTTATTATATATGTGTGAAAAATTAAAATATAATATCTAATTCATTTCTATACAGATTAGGTAATTGTCATCTTTTTTATATATATATGAATAAATATAATATAATGATTTGGTTTCTTCTCTATTTCAGTTCAATTTAGTTATTGAAAATTCAGTTTTTTTTTTAGTTTCTAGTTTATTCATTTAATTTTTTAAAAATAATATTAGGATTTCATCAAAACTTCAAATCAATACAAATATTACATGGAGGACATGACCCATCTTTTGAAGATCGAACATAAAATAAAAACTATAAAATAATTATTGTTCGCCGATCTAATAAGAAATCTTAATAAAAAATAGAAGGTGAATTTGAAGAAAAATGAATAGACCTTCAAAAGTGGGTAATTAAATGAATTTTTCAAATCTTTTATATATGGCATAATTATCTATGAATTGATTACTTATGACGAACACAGAGAATTTGAACCAATAAAGGATTTAAAACCATTAAATCCAATGAAGGAATAGGCTGCAATACCAAGCTTCAACAGATGAAACTCATCGTATAGTTAAAAAATTCTCCATAAATTGCAACCTATCCAAATAAACAAAACAAATGCAAATATCAAAATAAAACTCTACATAAAATGGAGAGATCATAGACTCCACACAAGATGGAGACAAAACAAATAGAGCAGAAATATAAATAACATGAATCTATACTAGAATAAACAGATCTATAATTTATTTAATAAAAAATATAAAAATTTGCTACAAAACTAAAAATATGAGAAGGGGCTATCATAAGAGATTAGAATCAACCCATCTCCGTATCTACATGCTTGACTTTTTGTTTCATTAGATAGAAGAGAAGGAAATTTTAATGGGGAATGAGATAGAGAGAAGACCGGCGGTTACAAAAGCTATCTAAATCCTAGAAACATATTTATTCATTTATTTTATGGGGAAATAATTATTTAGTCCCTCAAGTATTCCATAATTATCTGACTCATCCCCCACATTTTATATAATATGTAAGTAGTCCCTGATCTTTGACCCTGTCTAATTAAAAAGTCCTTCCATCCAAAAATAGGGTGTTTTGTCATTAATGATAAACGAAAATACTAAAACACCCCTCACTCGTAGACATGGATGAATATGACCTTCAAAGGGAGGGAAACTAAATGTCAAACCCACTTCCTTCTCTAGAACAAAAACTTGTCACTCCAAAAACCTCTCAATTACTAGTTCACATTTTAAAAAATTTTTCCAGAAAATATTATTTCATGATAATACGAATTGAGTAGTCGTAGCTTGGAATGCTTCGTTTGCATGGAATCACAATCCTAAAGCTTTGTGTTTGAGGTAAGTAGGAAAAACTGAGACCCATTTGAGTTTTTTCTTCAAAAAATTTAAAACCCATATTTTTGGGGATTTGTATGATGATGATTTTTGGTATATTAAAATGCTCTAGCATCTTTATGATTTCTTGTTTCTATATTGAGAATGCATTTAGGGTTTTTGCATACATTACTTTTTTATGCTTATTTTTAACATATATGTTAAATTGAAATGTAAGAAAACTTGAATTTCATGGCTTTGCCTGAAAGTTACACCATTGGGGTCATATATGAAGGGTATACTATGTATTTGTATAATGCACTACCTGACAGAATGAGCTATATTATTCTCTTACAAAATGTATGCAAAGTTCATAAGATAAAAGATGGAAATGTGCATATTACATGTTTTGAAAATTATAGTATAGAGAAAGATACAGACGTGAATTTAATGTTTGAAAGATTCAAGGACACTGCTTAGGTTGAACTGAATTTGGTTAGAAAGTAAGGTGAACCGAGTGTTGTTATGCCAATTGCATTCCAGAGTCAGGTGGCAAACAATGTGGGTTTACATCATGAAAATTTGCAACATGAGAATAGGAAAGTTCTAGGCAATGGTGTTGGGGAGGCAAAAAGGTAATATTGGGTCACAGAATGAGATAAGTAGAGACCTTGGAGATGTGATTATTATTGAGCAAGAAAATACAAGTGTTGGGATTGGAAATAGAGAGGATGTAGGTAGTGGTAGGGGGAGGGGGCATAACTTTTGATAGGATCATAGATGTGGCATAATGTGCTGGCTGAGGATAATGAATATTCAGGCTATGTAAATGGTTTAAGAAGGGGCAGAGGGAGGGAGAGAGGGGGATAAGTAGATGTTAATGAGGAAAATATGAACAAAGACAATAGGAAAGGGAAAAGAACAGTTGTAGATGAAGCCTCTTATAGCTTTAAAAATAGGGTACAACAAGAACCACTAGAGGGGAAAGTGGGAGAAATAGAAACTATTGTTGATAGTCAGTCCACAGATGATGACTATGTCTTTTCTGGTATTGAAAATGAAAGCAGTGAATCTGAAACACATGGGGGGTATGGAAAGAGATCTAGAAGAGGATATTGACTTGAATAATGATGTTGATTATGGTCTCAGTGATATTGATACTGATAAGGAACATTCAGTTGCATGCAGTGACATAGAGGTCGATGCACTAAGAAGGAGAAGAGTTAGAAAGAAAACAGAAGATCCTTGAAAGAAAATATATGATAATATGTTTGAAACACCAGCTGAAGGTGATATTGAATTCAGAGTTGGGCATGCATTTTTAGGTGTTGATAGTTGTAAGGAAGCTTTAAGGGATTATATTGCTAAGGGAGGGTACATAATAAGGATGATCAAGAATGATAATACGAGAGTGACAGCAAAATGTAAGGGGGAGGGGTGCCCATTTAGATTTCATGCTAGTGCGGCTTCAGACTTAGTCAATTTTATAGTAAAAACCCTACAGCTTGAGCATACATGCATGAGGCCATTGAATAATAAGAATCCAAATGCAATAACTAAGTGAGAAAGGAAGAAACTAGAATCTCAATTGGCTGCTGATCCAAGAATGAGTTTTGCTTTAATACAAGCTGATTTGAAGGGAAATGGGGCATTGATCCTTAATATTGGCAGCTTCATAAGGCAAGGACAACTGCTAGAGAGCAAACTACAGGTTCACATAAAGAGAACTATAATAAGTTGCATGAGTACATTGCACATCTTCAAATGTCAAACCTTGGAACTTTCATAAAATTTGAAGCAATGCCAAGAAACAGTTTGGATGAGCCACTTGTCTTTAGCTCCATTTTCATATGTTTTGAAATAATGAGAGTGGGATTTTTGGACGGATGTAGGCCTCTTATTAGATTGGATGGATGCTTCCTCAAGGGTCCCTTTGGAGGATGTTTTATGAGTGTTGTTACACTAGATGGGAATAAGGGGGTGTTCCCACTAGCTTTTGCAATTATTCAAAATGAATGCACTACAACATGGACCTTCTTCCTTGATTGTCTTAGATAGTGCATTGGACTTGCGTGTGATTCAAAGCCATGGACATTCATTTCAGATAGACAAAGGTAACTACCTCCAAAGTATTTCTTATCTCATTTCACTTTCATTTATTAGCTAATAATATTGAATTAATTTTGAACATAGGGATTGATTGAGGCTGTCAGAACACAGTTTGAAGGTTCACTCCATAGATATTGCTATCACCATTTGTTAATGAACCTCAAGAAACAGTTTTCATGGGTGCTATTAAGGAAGGAATTTTGGATGGCAGCTAAGTCTAGCCATTGTTATGCATTTAAGCAGCATATGAAGAATGTTGAGGCTAAGAATGAAGGAAAGCCTGCAAAATGGTTATTGGATATTCCTCTTTCACATTAGACCAAACATGTCTTCCATTTAGCAGCTAAAAGCATTGATGTGACAAATAACATGACAGAGAGTTTAAATAGCTGGGTTGGAAACTTGAGGAACAAATCGATTGTTGAGCTAATAGACTCTATTAGGCAAAAATGTATAGTTAGGCTTCACAAAAGGTTTGCAAGAGCTGCTACTTGGGAAGGGAGAGTTACACCAAAATGCAAGAGTGCATTGAATAGATTGATAAAAGAATCTAGAGTATGCAAGATACTACCAAATAACAATAATGAGTTTCACGTGAGAGAGGAACCTGCAGCTTTTGCTATTGATATTGGGAAAAGGACCTGCACTTGCAATTATTAGGAAATTTCAAGTCTTCCATGTAAACATGCTTCCATTGCACTTGGATATATGAGACTTAATCTTGAAGACCTTTGTGATGAGTATTTCATAGTAGAGAAGTCTATGAAGGCTTACAAAGGAGTCATTTATCCAATCCCAAATTACAACACCCCATTAGAAATTGAATTTCCAATCCTAAAGCCTCCAATTGTTAAAAGGAAGCCTAGAAGACCAAAAGAAAGGAGAATACTTCAAGAGGGAGAAGCTAGTCCAAGCACGGCAAAAAGATCTTGCATTATTAGGTGTGTGACATGCAAGCAATTAGGCCATAATAGAAGAAAGTGCGAGCAAGCCCCATTAGCCAACATTCAGGTCAAATTCACTTACTACAATCTGAGTATTTAATATGATGTTTTATTAGTATGTTGTTTTTAATATATATACCACTTTTTTTATTAGAGGAACAAACATGATGTGCAAAGATGAGGAACAAGAGCATTTGGATCTGCTGGTGTTGTGGCAAGAGGTGCTGCTGGTGCTGTTGGAAGAGGTGAGGTGCTGCTGATGTTGTGGGAAGAGGTGCTACTGGTGCTCTCAAAAGAGGTGCTGCTGGTGTTATGGAAGAGGTGTTATTGGCTCAAGAAGGAGAAGTTTCACTGCTTTAAGAGGGAGATATACTTCTTGTTTTAGAGGAAGAGGTGCTTCTGGTTTAAGACCGAGAGGTACAAGACCTAATGTTTTTGCTAGGGGAGGAGCTGTTGTTTATTGAGGGAGAGGCCCTTTTGTTTTTGCAGGGAGATAAGCTACTATGTCTTGAATTGCTCCTTTTTTATTGTGTATTGATATGATGCAGACATGGTTATTTTTGTTGATATGTTGAAGATGGTTTTTTATGTGTTCATATGATGAAGATGGTATTTTATGGTTCATATGTTGTAGATGATATATTTTGAGTTGTTAATTTGCTACATATGTAGAAGCTTCTATTTTCTTTTACAAGAAGAGGTGTTTTTGGTGTGAAGATATCAAGAAATGAAGAATAGGGAATTTTTTGATTTTGTAACAAGCACAGAAACAAACATGTCACTATTTTTTTTTTCCTTGTGTCTATCTTTTTCTTGACAGCAAACATTCAGGTATGTTACATGAAACACTAAAGTGCATGTGAACCTAATTTGATTTGAGTTCTTTTTGTAATACACACATTATTAAACATGTTTTTTTTCTTTTGTGAATTGAAAACAGTTGATTAATGAGAATGATATTTGTATATATTTTTCTCTATTTTTATTTGCTCTTATCATTTATCATACTCACCACTATAGGAGTTTAGAGTTAATTAATACATTGCATTTTTTTCGAAAAGGTATATTACATTCATTTCATTTGCAATTTAGTACATTACATTGAATTTGAGTACCTAACGTTCAACAACTAAGTCACCACATTATAAGATTCTATTACAAAAACTACCCACCTACCCAAAATACACAATAAAAAAACACATAAATCACACAACTAACCCACCACATTAAAAGATCTCATTACAAAAACTACCCAACTTTTCAACATACACAACAAAAAAAATACATAAATTACAATGCTCTATTACCGTTGCAAAGCAACATTACAAGCAAGGTAAAAAGCATCATAATAGTCATCATACATATGAAAATCAACTTCTTCTAGTTGCTAATCTCTTACTCTAAGCATTCCCTTTTTTCCTCCAACCATCGCAATCTCAATGTGCATTTTCATTAGCTCCCTCTTCAGATACAATATCTCTTTCTTCAATTCAAATAAGTTAGTACCTACTCTTCTTTGTCTCACTTCGAAATCGCCTCCTAGAGATAGATCTGATGAATCTATAGCGTTACACCATCCAAGGAAAGACCCGCATGCATTATCAACACAATAATAATAAAGCCAATTTTTATTTTTTTGTGTCTCTAAGATTCTGATGCTTGCTTTTTTCCCACACTTGCAATACATATTCACAAACCTTCCTTCTCAAGCTCCATGGGCTGCGCTTGAACAAGACATAGTCGTCTGTCTCTTCTTTGGTGACCAACAAATATTATTTTGGATGATTTCACTTTTCTTGTTTTTCTTAATTTTCTTTCCTATCAAATACATTCAAACCTCTTTCTTTTATAGACACTTCAATAAGAGGTATAACGTGTCTTCATAAATTTATTATCTTACCTCTCTCTTTGTTTTTCAGTAATTTTAACGGTACCCTATTTTCAGACCGAATGGCTTTTTAATTAGACGAGATCAAAGGTCAGGGACTAGTTATATATTATATCAAATATGGAGAATGAGTTAGATAATTATGAAATACCTGAGGAACTAAATAATTATTTTCCCTTCTTTTATTCTGTTCAGTTTAACAATTGACTTCAAATTAATCGAACCAATTGAATATTCACGGTAAAACTCATCGTTTTAAAACGGGTAACTTGACTTCGCTCTCTAACCGATCCATATCCGTTTTGTACGTCTACCCGGTCCAACTAAAACCCTAGCTGCATACTGCATATATTCACTGCATTTCCACTTTACTCGAGTTGCATTGCAAAATTTGCGATTCACTTTACACTTCTTTTCTCACCGCTGCAGATTCAGAGCGCCTCCTGTAATTGCCCTGCCTCTCTTCGTATCTATATATAGTTTCTTTTAATCTGATTAACATTAAAATTTTATTCAATTTTGTTTGGTTGTTGACAGGCCGAGATGAAGTTTGTTGCTGCATATTTGTTGGCCGTGTTAGGAGGCAACGCCGCTCCCTCCGCTGATGATATCAAAGATATCCTCAGCTGCGGTACTTATTTCTCTTTGTGCAATTTTATTACTTTATCTTTTACTGCGCAGAAATCTACTTGTATGTGTTTATTAATGTAATGTTCTTGTACTCCTTTAAAAGTACCCTCTACTAGGTTTTATTTTGTTAGTTTGTGCTTTATAGTGAAGTGGGTAGTGATTAATAGATTATAAGGCTTCTGTTTTGTTATTTTTAGGAATTCCACTTGTGTATGTATTTGGTGAATGGTCTTGAACCTGTTCTATTTTCCCTTTTTTTTTTTAGTGCTAATTTTAGAATGTTTTGATTCCATTTTAAATTGCATTCTTTAGGAATGACAAGAACCTAAGCTATTTATGCTTAATTTTTGAATTATATTGCTTATGCCAAAGAAATTTGTATAGCAGTTCAAATTCTCAATATCTCAGCCTTGTAGATGATCCCAGTGTTGATCTGTTTGTAATTTCATATATTGTGTCCTATACCTTTTCCTTTATGGAAAGCAAAGTGTTGTGGGTAATTATGCTTAATATGTTAAATTGTTATATGTTACGTGCAGTTGGAGCTGATGTTGATGGCGATAAAGTTAGATTTCTTCTTTCAGAAATTGAGGGTAAGGATATAACTGAGCTTATTGCTGCTGGACGGGAGAAGTTGGCATCAGTGCCTTCTGGTGGTGGCGTTGCTGTTGCAGCTGCTGCCCCAGCAGGCGGTGCTGCCTCTGCTCCAGCTGCTGCAGCTGAGGCAAAGAAAGAGGAAAAGGTGGAGGAGAAAGAGGAGTCAGACGATGTGAGTCTTCATGCCTGAATGGTTTTAGAATTACTTGTTTCTAATTTCACTCTAATATAAGCATACTCCATACAAGAGTAAACGATAAACAAAGGGTTGATTTCTTGAATTGGAAATTTCACGATTTGCTTTTCCAACATTTTTATCTTATGCATGATTAGAATGATACATTCTACACAAACAAGCACAATCTTAGATCAAAAGGCTCACGCGTTGAATGCCATCAACTTCTCTTCGTTGTCTAATTGGTTTTTTCTTTTTTCTTTTTATTTTTGGCTTGCAGGATATGGGCTTCAGTCTCTTCGATTAAAGACTTTGTCCAGTTATATCATCAAACAGATCTCTTTTGTTTTGATTTAGAGCTTTTTCTTAAACTAGGCATTGAATTGTTTGTCAGATTGATGTAGTTCTGCAGTTACATATTTTGACTGATGAAATTTTTGACGACCTCGATACTCGGGTTGTGTAATGGTGAAAGTGAATTTCGTTCCATGACTTTATTGAGTTCTATCTTTTATGCCATTTAAGAGTAATTAATAATTTCATTTTCATTGCAATTAGCAGTTGACAGAAATATAGCTCGCCTTGGATATAGTGGTATGTTGCATTTCGTGATATATCGTCATATTCATGAATTAGCATTCCCTCTATTGATATCTTACTGCGCCAAAAACTATTAAACGAAAGACCGTACTACCTTCTCAATTCTAACCTTATTGAAAGGAAAGAGCATTGGAAGACCTATAATTAAGAGGGCATTTATGTCATCAGCACAACAGCCAGGCTAGGGCCACAAGTAGGAATGTGAACAAGCTGAGTTGCTCCCTGACGTTAAAATGATGTTTTCCTAATTTGGTAGATTTGAAGCTCTGCTCGTTTCCAATTATTGGGCTCTAAACTTGTTTAGAACCTTAGCTACAAGGCTATATTTATATTATATATTTTTTTTGTTACAACATTTGTATCATATTTAATTAACTTAAAAAGTCGTTATTTTTTTTTTCAAAAATTAATACTTTCATTTGATCATTTTTATTTATAATTACTAGAAAACAACAAATAACTTTTAGATACTATTAAAGATTTCAATTAATACTAAAAATTTTATAAAAATTTAATTAACAAGACAAAATCGTCCCAACAAAAAAACGTGTACATCATAACCAAAGAAAATGACGAAGTTAAAAGATCTCATGCAACAATCTGAAAGTACTAAAACGAAAAAGCCTCTGAGAGTGCCATACTTGATAAGGAAACAATCAAATCAAATCTTAGAGGCGAAGGCAAGACCTTCTTTGGTCAGCTGATCCAAATTATCAGCAGCTGGTTGGAGTTTTGCGACTTTAGCAATAGACTGGTTTTCATCAGGACTTCCACCTTCTAGAAAAGCTCCAATGACCTTTCCATCTTTAATCCAGTATGATCCAAACTTAGGATTTGGTGATTTTGGGTCGCTGTCTCCAAAGAGCACAGTCTCACCAACATTGTCACCGTAGAATTGCCAGGACAGACTAAACGAACGAGAGTAGAAGTATGGAAGGTAATCATACTCATCAATTGCTTTCCCCTCCTCACTTGCTTTAATGGCCTAAAGAAACAAGGAAAAATAGCTTATTTTGATAAAATCCCGAAAGCAATTTTTCTTCAGGTTGATACCTCCAGTAGGATCATTAAAAGAAAAATGCAGAAGCAGAAAAGATACCTTCACAGCTTGCTCTGCTGATTTTCGGGCATGATCAACGTGTTCTACTCTTCTCAACTCATTGTACAATTTCAAAGGAAAAGTAGCAACGTCACCAACAGCATACACATCCGGAACGCTTGTTTTAAAAAATGCATCAGTCTGCAATAAAGGAAGTTGTTTAATTGGCAACAACTCTTTTAACATTTTGAACACACTAAAAGCTATTTTTTATAGTATTCTATAACACAGCATTTAAATTAATTTTTAAAAATTAAGATAGTATTTTATAAAAAGTGGACGCATATAATATTTAGATTTAGCATTCTTTGAAAACTATGAAAAGATGTTTAGGTTTAGCATTCTATGAAAACTATGAAAAGTTACTTAAACAATATCTAACGCTACAAAAACAATTAACACTTACCAAAACAGTTAATTTTGCTGAATAGATAAAAAAAACTATTGATTCCAGAATGACATCACTTACTAAATATAAAATGTTGAAGGAAAAGTTAAACAATTTCACATGGAAGAAAGTACATAAATGAAGAATCAAAGCATTCAAAAATTCCACAAAGTCCCGTGTAGTGGGAAATAATTTTTTTCGGAATAGTTTAATAACAGTCAGTAGAAGTTGCACTAACCTTTATTCCACCTTTATCCTCTTCAACCTGTCCTTTGAATAATGTTGTAAGTGGCCTTCCACCAACTCCAACAATAACAATATCAGCTTCTAACACCGTACCGTCCTTAAGTTGCACTTCCTTCACCTGAAAGAAACACCATAAAGAAACCATTCACCCTACTTTCAGTCCCACTGAAAACATATCCACTCTTAGATTATCACTTTTAATCAGATAGTCGCTACTTACCTCTCCATTCGAATCAGAGGTAAACCCAACAGCAACTGTTCCCTTGATAATCTTGATTCCTTTATCAGCATAGTAACCCTCATAGAAAGCAGCTATGCCCGCAGTAAAAAGGCGAGGCACTGCATAGAAATTATTATGTTAGTAATCTAAGGGTGAAACGAAGACAAACAAAAAACAGACAGCATGTTTATGGTAATGCTATTTTAACAAGTAGAGAGTTGAACAATCCACTTACTGCACCAAGGTTCAGGATAAACCATGGTAACATCAAGATTGTTAATTCTCAGTGCCGCACTAAGTTCAAGACCAATGTATCCGCCCCCAACAACAACAGCCTTCCCATTTGGCTTTGCTCTAATTGCTTCTACAAGCTGATCAGCATCGTCAATTTCTCTCAAGTAGAAGATATTTTTGGCATCAGCACCTTTGACACCAAAATCTGACAGTCTTATAACCTACATCACCAGAAATGTAAATGCATGTCCATTGGCAGCATTATACATAGAAGAAGTCCAGAAATTCTCGCTAGCAAAACCCATTGGATGTAGGACTTACAGTAGAGCCAGTTGCAATAATCAAAACATTATACTTGAAGATTTCTCCAGCTGCACTTGTGAGAGTCTTGGCAGCAAGATCTGCTTTAACTATTTCTGTGCTAAGTATCAACTCTATACCTGCAAGTATAAAATTCAAAGAGAGCAACATTACCTTTGCCATTCTCTTCCTAGAAGCTTACCGAAAATGAAGATTAAGTAAACAAATAAAAGTGAGTGACAAGTGATAACAAATTGGATTCGTTATTTCAGCACTATTCTGTCTAGTGGCCCAAAAGTTCTCATACACTCATACTTTATACAAGATGACTAAGACACTGTATCACCTTTCTCCTTGTACCACTCGGGAAGCAGCCTCTCCCCCCCACTCCCAACACAGACATGGAATCCTGGAAGCCTTGCAGCTCCTGCGAGAGTGTTTTCTTGATGACAAAGCTATATAACGTAGAAAATGGTGAAAATCCAGTGGCCACGATATATTTAAAAATAGGCAACGAAATTTACCCTCAGGGAAAAGATATGCCTTGCTAAGAGCGGGACGTTCATACGGAGCTACCTGCAAGGATAACAAAAATATAAGTTCGGAGGATGAATTAATAAACAAAATAGAAAAAACAGCATCATGCAGCACAGGTGCCAAGATGAGAAGACCTAAATATAAGCGTATCTCTAATCAATGATTTTCTTATTTCTGAGATTTCATAAATATTTCCATTGGATAATAACCAAATACAACATAGAGAAACCATGAATAAGAAACAACTCCATAAACTTAACCTATCTAATCTATTTAACAACTCACTCAAACAAATCACAAATTTGGATATTTTACAACTAACAGAATATATTATTCCGCTGTTTATTCCCATATAATGAACATTGAATGTTACATAATTAATTTATCAACTCACATACAATTTGTTAAGACTTGTATAGTCATTATTGGTATAAAGTTCAAAAGTTGGTCATACACCATTCTAAACAAATTTTGTAAATGGTAACGAAAATGCTCTTACATAAATTAGCACATCCTCAACCAAATTCTGGGTTCAGTCAGTTTAATTGGCAAAACATTAACATGGCACAATCAATAATCTCATTCCCATGGTAATAACTAAATAGTCAAAAGTTGTTCCACGAATTCAGTATTTGATTAAGCATCAAATTGAGTGTAGTAGAAGCATACCGCCTCCTTGGAGATGATTGCCAATTCACCTGGCTGAACCCCCTGCTTTCCAAACTCCCTAGCTACATATCCCTGCAGTTTCAAAAGGATTAATAACATTCAGAAAGAGAAAAAATAACAAAAAAATTATGTCACCAATGTATCTCCGATGAATTAAACAAAATGTGCTCCATCACCACAACAACACTGAAAGCTTTAAATAAGGCAACCAGAAAATAAAAATGGAATAAAAAAAGAATTAGTACCTATAATAATACCCATAACCATTCATCATCTGTTCCTATATACTTTCATTTATTACCAAATTGGACAGGTAGTAACACATAAGCACCTGCATCAAATTTCAATGAGTATCACCACATAAAGACCTCATTTCACAATGCACTCCATTGAATGTAATAAAGTGAAATGGCAAAATCTTGTTGTGTCAGGTTAAGAAAACAGTTGCTTTTATCCAATGAAGAATCAACAGAGCATATCCCATCAGCACAGAAGGACATGCATCCATCACATTTAGATGAGTTTGACTAAATAAAGACGTCATTACACAATGCACCCCGACGAATGCAATAAAGTGAATGGGAAAATCTTAATTACGTTAGGTTATGAAAACAGTTCCTTTTATCCGGTGAAGAATCAACAGAGCATGTTCCACAAGCGCATAAGCACATGCATCACTAGTTTAGATGAGTGCCTTAATTAGGACGGGTAATTACTATGTAGTAACTAGGTTTTTCAAAAAACACACTAATAAGGACCTTAATTTTTAAAATTAGACTACTTAATCCTTGTATTCTAATTCCACTACACTATAAGGTCTAACCATTTTTTATAATTTTAAGCTATTTACTACCCACATAGTAACTCTCTTTAACGGTGACCAAATAACGGAAAAACTAACCATTGAACCTAATAGTATAATAAAATTATAATGCAAGGAATAAATAGAATAATTTTGAAAATTGAGATCCTTACTAGTGTATTTGATTAAAAGATGAGGACTATAGTAATTACACCAATTAAGACCTCAGTTCACAATGGAATTATCCAATGAATAATCAACAGAGCATGTTACAGCAAAAAAGGAAACCCCACATGCAAATGTTCCGCCTATTTTTACATATAAACGGATCAAGAGAAGAAATATACACAATAAATCAAATTTTTTATTTCTCGAGAATCCAGCTTAGGAAAAGAAAAAAATAAAATATTTTAACTGCCAATCTAGCCCGCGAATTCTAATTACCCCACGAGGAACCCAAAAAATTCCTTAATTATTTTGTGATCTTTGGTTCAACCGTCAAGGCGCATAGTCGACAAAAACTTAAAGAGAATCAAATTTCGTTCTCTTCCCCTCCAGTTTCTCAACAGCTCTAGTTTAACTCATTAACACTTGATCAAATAAGCTAGAATTGATAATTAAAGCCTACCTAACCAGTTATTTAAGCTCAAAACGCACCAGATTTCAGCATTTGTACGGTTTCAGAATTAATCCAGAAATAAACAAAAGTTCACATGGATAATCAGCGAACAGCAGGAATCATATGACCGAAACTAGCCTAGCAGCTATGGTTCAGATCTATGAAAAAAAAACTAAAAAAAAAAGGAGCTTCTACTCATCTCAAATCAATTCGGCCAAAATTAGAAAAACGAAAGAGCCAAAAATCGAGCAAGCATTCAACAATAAAACAAATCTCATCAAATCGGTCGTTAAGCAAAAATTTTCAACAAACAAACAGAGAAGAGAAATCATCAGCTAAGAAACTCACGGCGGCGACACCACCACCGACGATTACGTATTTGAAACTCTTCTCCGCCATAGATTAATTGACTCTCTGTTTTCTCTTTTTATGTCTGTATTGCTTTCAGTGAAAGAGAAAAAGTGCTTATAAAAGGAAAACCGGATTTCTTAAGAAATGAGATTGGTCAGATATTTATAGGCCATTTGCTGCCTGTTGGCTAACCTTCTGGACGCGAGGATTTTTAGTAACGGTAGAGTGAGCGACACACGTGGCGGGTCATGCACCGTCCATCATTGCTGATTGATTTTTCGCCACGACTTTTGATCGCGGAACGGATCGGCGTCATTGATTTATATCAATGACAATTAAGAGTTTATTTGGTTGAATGTAAAAATAATTTATTTGGAAATGAGGTAAAATAAAGAGTGAATGTAAAATATTTTACATTTATTTCCTTTTCTGTTTTAATTCTTTTAATGATTTTCACCAAATTTTCCTTTCAAAAACAAATAGAAGTCAAATTGTAATTTTAATCTTTTTTTTCTTTCGCATTTTTCTTCCAAATTAAAGAGAAAATGAGACGTGGGTCTCATAATTTATTTTTCCTCTATATTTTCTTTCTTCAAATATTTTCTTTATTACCAAATAAGTAAATAAAAGAAAATTGGTACTATTTTCCTCCTCAATTTTCTTTCCTTTCCTATTATCCATCAATCTAAACATAGCGTTAGAAAAAATTAAACAGTACCAAGGGATGGATAGAGTTAGAGAAATGAACACAGATGGCTTCCTTCACCAGGTTCATTTGCTTATTCATGGATAGTCTATAGATATTGAGGTTTATCCTATTTTTTTCCATACTAATTCTTATACATACATCTTAATCCCATATCAAGCAATTATGATATTTGATTGAAAATCAAATAATTATGTTTAGATATATATTAATATCACCAGGTTCATAAACACTGTACATGGATTGTAGATTTAACTAGAAGGAAAAACAGTACCTAGAGTCATATGGAGGAAATTATCTCGAATATATATATATATAGCAAGTATTATTTTTTCAAGAAGTTGACACGTGACACTTCATAAATAAATATTTTTTCTTTACTCTTGTTACATATGATTCTTATGATGACACATGGAATTATACTGTCATATATGACTATTAAATTTTGATAGTATAACATAGAATTTAATTATTAGTTATATTGTTATCTAAATATTGATATTAATTATCATAATTAAGACATATTAGTAAATAATTATAATTATTATAATGTTATAATCTATCTTTTTAAATTAAAATTACAAAATATTGGTCTTAATTGTCATTTAATTATCATATTAAATAATTAAAATATTATAACCTATTTTTTAATTAAAAATTATCATAATTTCGATGTTGATTATCATATTAATATATATTATAATTTTTTTTTGAAATGAAATAAAAAAATGAGGGATGCAACACGAGAATCCGATGTATTAGTGCTGGTATAATCGCACCTAATATATATTATAACTTATCTTTTAAATTAACATTATTATAATGTTAACATTGAATACCATTATAATCAATTATAGTTATCATTTATTATTATAAATAAAAATTATATATATATAAATAAAAGGTGTTGGTTTAAAGAATAAAAGGTAAAATAATTAGGAACAAAGTTTACTGTGATCAGAAGGGTTACGTCTCATAGGTCTATTAGGCGAGCGAATTTGATAACTCTCGGTTAATACCTGCCTTAAATTCACACAACTGAGTCCACTGGCTATTACCTGCCTTAAATTTACACAACTGAACCCCCTAGCTATTATTAGGTATAACTTTTAATTTCATCTCAAACTTTTTGAATAGTTGCAATTTCACTCTAAATCGACATTTATACTCTAGGCACCCTGAACTTACAACTAGTTGCAATTACTTCCTTAATATCCAACTCATTATTTTTGCATTTTAAAATTGGTTCAATTTTAAAATCAAATACTCGATCTTGATTTTATTTATTTATTATATGAATAATTGAGTTTGATTTTATTATTTATTGTTTAAATACTTGGGTATAGAGTTCATTCTTTTACATTATTTTAATCAAAATTTCAACCTTAATTTACTTTTATAGTGCAATTGCAACAAATTAATAATTTCAAGGTATTATAATTCACTTTTAAGGTGCAATTGCATCCAAAGAGCAAATTAGAGTGTAATTGCAACTAGGGTAAAGTTTAGAGTGTCCAGGGTAAAAAGTATGATTTAAAGTGAAATCACAATTATCCTAAAAATTTAAGGTGAAATTAAAGGTTTGACCGCTTTTATTAACTCCGTGCAAGTTCAATCAAAAGGGGCGAGCAAAGACAGAAGATGGCCAAACGGATCCTTGAACCAACAGTTTAGTACTCTGAACCCTTCAAGGAACTTGACAATGAAATATTTAGATTTTCAATTTTTCAGAAAAGAAATTTTTTACTTTTTAGTAAAAATATTACAATTGTTTTTCGTCTGGAGGAAGTAGTCTCGTTCGGGCGAACTAGAAAAGTGATATAGATCTCGAATTGTCCGAACTGTCACGTTGTACCCATCTTAGCGAGCCAGTACTATTACACCACATAGGAACCTCAGGCCGTTAGGTCGTAATTGATTGGTGATAATATGATACTCATTGAAAAATGAAACCCAGATCGGAAACTCTCTTCATACATCATAATAGAAACTTCATCCAATGGCTCATTTACTCTCATGTTTTTCAAAGGTCTAACCACGCAATCCCTTACGAGAGGCCGTATGTAAAATATACATCCAGTAGCTCGCCCTTGTCAATATCAAATGCTACATTGGCAATTTGAACGTGCTCTTTTCTTCCTCTAGCTTCGCCTACTCCAGAATCCACATCCTCAGTATTTTCATCGTTGGGCCGCTCGTGTAATATCTAGACATCCTCATCATTAAAGGAATCCATGACCCCAACTAATGAAATAAAAAAAAGGGAAAGTAGGGCAAATGAAACATACTTGGAAAGAGTTAGAGAGAGAGAGAGACCTAAAGAGAGAAGTTCTAGAATTGAAGAATTAGAAGTGCAGCAAATGAAGTATGAAACGACCATTAGGTAGGCCAGGCGAGGCAATTATTTTTAATTAATTTTCAATATTGCAATTAAATAATGAAAAATAAGTCATTTAGAAAATATTTTTTAAAGGTAAGTCATTTTCTGGAAACAAACATAGCCTTAATGTAATCATTAAAAATTCATAATATGTGTGAACTCAGCTAAATATGAAACGAATGGTAGTTAATTTGCATGAGATTATTGAAGTTGTCAACTTATAAGTTACTAAATTTATTCTTCTGAGTTAGTTGTTCTATTTTATTATTTCAATGTCAATTCGTTTAAAAAAATATAAGAATATATGTTTTGTACACATTGCGTCAATGATTATTCCTTTCACATGTTTTGTTTTCCTTCTAATTTTTAAACTCAATATCACTGAATTCAGGCTTACCAATTTATGTTTGTAATTGCCAAAGACTTATTTAGTTAATGGCTTCTCGTAAATTAATAATCAGAGTAAATAAAACTGTAAATATTTTATATTCAAAAATTAAACAAAATAATAATAAAGAATGAAAGTTTTTAAATGACAATCAACTATTAATTAAATTTTATTTTGTTTTGACAAAAAGCTTAATTTCAAGAAAATCAGTCAACATAAAAATACTTTTTCTAATCAAAATAAAAATTAAATCATTTAAATTTTTTTTTTTCAATTTTAAGAAAAAAAATATTTGTGAACATAGGATAAATTTATTATAATCTTATAAATATACATACATACTAATTTATTAATAAATAGTAATCATTGTTATCAATAATTATTCATTACGGCAGATCATTTATCTTTAATCACCATTAATCATAGATATTGAGCAACTAACATAATTTATCATCTTTATATATCTTTTTTTTATATTTAATAATAAATTTTTATACTTTTATAAATTATAAATTTAAATATTACAATAAAAATATTAACCGTAAGTTGTTAAAATAATAATTTCACAAATAAATTATTTTCTATTAAGGTAGACAAACGGAGCCTCTAAATAATATATATTACTATAGAATATCATCCTTAACAAAATACAGCTAACAAGTTTTCTTTTTATATATAATGAAAAGGTCAAAGTTCATTTTTCTATATTTATTTTATTAAATTTTGTGGTAAGTTTTTTCTGAAAAAAAAAATTGTGGCAAGTCATTTATAGAACAACTTTCCTCGAGCCTTGTTAGATTTAGAAATTAGAATAGTCTGGATGTTCAAGGGATGCGTCGTGAAACGACCCACGCCTTTTGAAAGAAGACCGCAGAGACGCCGAGCCAAATGCTGAGGTCATCGATGATGGCAATTAGCATTATCTCCGTGTCCCGCAAAATAAGACACCAACCTTTCAAATTAAAGTCAGACAACTAGGTAATAAATAATAATAATGCCAAATAGTGCAGTAGTTCAAATTGAAGTTGGAAATTGCTACGGTTTTGGCTTTGTTGTGTTGAATTCCAAAGTAGAGGTTATGGTCGCTGCTTTTCGTAAATCAGTTATTCCAATATCACCTGAGAAGTCGGAGGGTGAAGCAATGATTTTTACTCTCAAAAAGGGGCTTAATTTCATCGATGGTGACTCAACTATAATTCATATTATATTGACATTTTTAAAATTTAATTTACATATAAAAATATACAAACTTTAATTAGAATTGGACAAAAAGAACTTTATTTAATTTTCCATTAACATAATACGAAAAGTTGACATGAACATTCTTAAATTAAATTAAAATAAAATATTTTGTTATGTCAACTTTGTTCACCCAATCTTGCTTTATCTCTTTCCTCCTTATGTCCTACCATGGACACTTAATACACTATATCACTATCTACCTCTTGAAGCATCTCCATTTGCCAGATTTAATAAATAAATAAACAAAGCTTTGTGAAAAAAAAAAGCAGCAGCAAGCAATGGCCATACTCAAGATAGGGGAGGAGCAGGAGTCATGATGATGTTACGGAGGAACGACTTTATCATAATATTTTTGCTTCAATTTATCCTAAATAAAAGAAACGAATAGCTAGAAAGAACGCTCAAGGAAAGCAAGCGAAGGGTAGAAACGAAAAGCTAGAAAGAGTGCTCAACGAAAGCAAACAAAGGGAAGAGTAGATGAGAGAAGAGCTGCAGAAGGCATGGCAGAGACTCCAAGTGGCGAAGGAAGCTGAGGAGCAGCTATGCACTCAGTTGGATGAGCTAGAAGTTGAGTCTGTTAATCAGGCGCATGCATATAATGCGCAAATCCTTTTTCTCCTGGACTGGCTCTACTAGGCTCACTATCTCTTCCATATTCAATAAATTAGCAGTTTAGATCTTGAACTCTTCTTATTTATTCTTAAAAGAGTCTATTTTTATTTTAAATATTTGAAATTCGATTTCACTATCTATGTTTGAAATTGGAATTGAAAGGTAGATTTTGTTCTTATGGTCCTTTTCTCCCTTTGGCAATTGGGTTTTAAATGCTTAAAGCAATTAAATTCTAGAAAATAGGAATTTGCCTAAGAAATACTTTTAAGGGAGTTGTTACTCAGTTCAAATAATGAAATTTGTTAGAAAAGTTTTAAAATATTTCTTTTTTTGAAGATATTATGGTGAATGATACTCACCACTATCTAAGTTTTTTATTTTGAAAAAAAAAAGATAATCATTGAAATAAGATTTAAATTAAAATTTTGGTCTGAGTAAGATCTGAGATGGAGGTTGAGAAAAAGAAGTAGATGTTGAAGAAAAGAGATACAGAAAAAGAGGACGGAGAGTGATATAGTATGTTGAGTGTTCATGGCAAAGGATAAGGAGGAGAGAGATAAAACAAGATTAAGTAAGCAAAGTTGAATGATAAACTTTTTCAATTTACATTATTTTAATATTATCCTTATCAGTTTTTCGTTTAATGTTAAACGGAAAATTAAACGGTCTTTTTTTTAACACTAATTGAAGATTGTATATTTTTATATAACAAATTGAATCTTAGAAATGCCAATGTAACAGAGGTTATAATTGAGGTACCACCGATGAAATTAAGCCCTCAAAAAGATCGTAGAGATGAATTTGACACAGGTTATTATTGAATCTAATTGTCTCGAGCAGGTTAATTTGGTGAAAAATATAGAAATTCCTTGCTCTGACTTGGATACAAGAGTATTGCAAATCCCATCCTTAGCTGAAGATCTTTCTTCTTTTGAATGTTCTTTTGTTGGTGCAGTTTGTAATAAGATAGCTCATTCACTAGCTAAGCATGCTCTCTTCTTCTTTAATAGAAAATCAACTATAGATTGAGGAGTTACCTCATCCTTTTAATGTTTTTGTAATGGTAGAACTTGTCTTTTCTTTTTAGTTTAACCACGACATTTTATTCTAAAAAAGAATATTTGAATCAATAATTTTCATGTTTTCAATCTGCTAGAAAGTATCCACAAGTAGGTCCAGTCAAAGCTATGAATAAAAATGCCAGCATTCAATCTACAAGTATAGCTTGTTCATTGAATTTTAATTAGAGTGATTTTTATTGAATTTGTATGAACGCTACATTGATACATAGGCTATGTTCGATAACAGTCTTTCAAGTAGCTTTTAATATTTTGACTAATCAAATAACTAAACATTATTTTTATAGTGTTCGGTAATATTGCGTTTGAATTAAATTTAAGAGGTTAAAGTAACGTTTTTATGAAACTTTAACACTTATAATGTTTAGTTTTTAACGTTTCATAAAAAATTATTCAAACAACTAATAGCAAAACACGATTAAAACAAATAACAACTATCGAAATAATTAATTTTGCCAAGCAGAATCATAGAATTTAAATAGAAATAAAAGTCAACTACTTTCCTAGTTTTAAGGACTGGACAATTACTTAACAAATAGCTAAGATTGACTCAACAAATCAAATAACTAATTGACTTGTTCTGCAACATTCCAAAATCAGCACTAAACTCACAAGAGCAAGTGTCACGGGGTGAATTCTTTCACACAAACTCAGCCCTCGTGCGGTGCTTAGGCACACCTGTTGTGCTAAGCCAGCCTTCCCTAATTCATGCAGCGGAACATAGAAAAACGCAAGCAAAAGGCTTCCCAAGCAAATGTGGGTTAGATAGACAGATTAGAGGGAAATGTTCTACTAAGCAATGGAAAAGATTACACTGCCTACGAATATACAAAGTGAGCTATCATTCTAAGCCTCACACCCCTCTATGCTTTAGTGCCTTCTTCCTTGGACCTCTCCTTGGATGATCTCTTCTTGGATGCCTAATCCTATGCACAATATGCCTATTTATAGTTGTGCATTCCTTCTAAAGGATTCTAAGCATACCCTTGCCTAGACCCTGGTAGAAGGTTCCAGAAGCTCCCATGTACTGGAACATTCTAGAATACTCCAAATGACGTTCCACCCTTCTGGATGGTTCTAGATTGTGCCAGAACCCTCTTGATATCCCCAGATCCTTCTAGCACTCTCTAGACTTATTTAGAACATTCCACATAATTCTAGACTCTTTTTGCCTTCTCTAGAACATTTTAGAGCCCGCATGCCCCAACATGCACTAGAACTCTCTAGAGCTTACATGCTTTGCCTACCTTGCCTTGTAGCACCCTTGCTCAAGCGTCCTAGGCCTCTCTCGCATGCTCTAGGCAATTCTAGAATGTTTCGCCTCATTGCCTTGTGCCTCGCTTGGCCCAGCTCGCCCTTACAGCATGCCCCAGGCCTGCCTGTGTGCTGGCTTGCCCACGTCTTGCGCCTAACAGCCCAAGTCTTGCCTAACTTGGGTTTTGCCTGCCTCCCATAGGCAAATTGGCTCCTAACTTGGAATTGGCCCCAATACTACCCCTTAGGGCCTTGAAATAAGCATTTGGCATAAGGGAAGAAATTCGGCCCGTGACACAAGGCTTGGCCCACTATGCATGAATTCAATCCACGTACTTTTCTTTATGAAAACTCTTTTGGACCTTCTTGATTTATCAATTGACTATGTTGAACTAAAATGAATTTACATATATCATATAGGTTAATAAATAGATTTGGATTGAGACTCATTTGTCATGGAGCCAAACTTGAGTTTAAAATTTTCAAATTCATCTGGCTTTGAGTTTGACAAACTCAATTGGATCAACTCATTTATACTTCTAGCTATACAATAGATTTTTTTCTCCCTCTTAAGTTTCTTATTTGTTACTTCAATCACTTAATAATTTTTCTCTTAACCAAACATATATTTCTAGTTTTAGGTATATAAAGTGAGTTAGAAGAGAAATTTTTAATTATACATATCATCCTTAGCATTCTTTTTAAATAAGAGTAGTGTATTCTTGCATTATAAATTAAAAGAAAATACAATACATTTCTTGTGATTTATGAAATATAATTAATTCGTCTTTATGTTTTTGAAAATATACTAATTTTTTTCATTTTTTGTTTTCATTATACTACCAGATTCTTAAATCAAATTTTTATATTTTCCTATTAAGTGTCATACAAAATGCCAAAAATGCCTATTTTATCTCTTCTAATATTTGATATATTTTTAAAAACAAAGGTCCGCACTACTTGTATTCCTCAAATCGCAAGGACCGTACTATAATTTATACATCTAAATTGAAATTTTAATATTTGTCTTTGAACCTCTATTTTTCTTGTAGGCTTAACAAAAAAAATATAAAAATTGGACAAAAAAACCTAATAATGTAACGAAAGTAAAACATAAAGAAAAATTGATATATTTTTAAAAATATAAAGACGGACTAATTGTATTTCAGAAACTATAAGAATCTTATTGTAATTTTTCCTAAATTAAATGAAACACGCTAATATACACCAATAATTAGTTAAGGATGATCGGTGGTGAAATTAAGCATCTCAACGCTTGGCGTGATTTTTAATTTTAGCATAACCTTTAATTTTTAATAAAAAACCATTAAGTTTAATAAATTAAATTTCAATATTATCATCCGATACAATTTTGTTCAATATATTCACCCAACAAAGTATACTCGGATCATTCCCTCTTTCCTCCATCAAACTCTCATAAATGTAAAAGAGTGTTAAATTTTGAAAGTAACGATGTGTTTAAGATACTTTGCTGATGTTGGGAAGACTGAAAATCCTTGTCGGAGTCTGTTCATTTAAAAATATAGTTTGACTGAATACATAGATTCAATTTTAAATTTTACAATTTTAACCTTGTGACATCATGAATTTAGCGAATAATCTATCATACACTTTAATTTATAAATTTGGTAATACTATATATCTTTTGACAGTAATATTAATAATTTTTATGATTTTTTGACTTTTATTTATAAAATATAGACTTAATATCTAGTTAGCATATTTTTTTGGACAATAATTTTTATAAATTTTAATTTTTTTAATCAGTATGTAATTAATCTAATTTTTTCAGTTAAAATGTTGAATAAAATAATTTTAAAAAAATTATAGCGTTTAATAAATGTGATTTTGTAAATTGAAGTGTTTGATATAATAAAGTAAAAATAAAAAATTTTAAAGGTGAATTTATATATTCTGCAAAAAAAAATTATCTATTACTGTAATATCAAATAGAGTCTAAGCATACAAATTTCTTATTTGGTAGTTATAAAAATAAAAAATAAGAATGTTTCTATTTCTTATTTTACAGTTAGAGCTCTCCTTTAGATATTGACTTCAGGGCTGAATCTTGTGATGAAATGCAAAATCTGGTGTCCATATAAAATTGAAAAAAGAACAAAGTTATCTCAATTTTTAAAGCTTATTTTGAAATGCAGGGCGTATTAGGGAAGGAAACCCAGGAGAGGATGGGCCCATGAACAATGATCCATAATCCACAAAGAAAGAAAGCCCAATACATTTTTATAACAAGCTCAAGCCTAAAAACAGAATAACAAAGTGAGCATCCGCTCGCCCGATTTCCCAAACTAAAAAATTTCCACTCTTCATTGGAATCCAATCTATCATTTTCAATATCAATTCCAATTGGGAGTAGTTCATTTTTTATTTATGTATTTTTGGTACAGCTAATAATTTTGTCGTATTACGTGTCAAATAAAAGAATTGCACAATTTTATTTTTTTAATTTATGATCTAAGCATTAGAATTTTAAGAATGTTTTAAGAACTTAACTGCTAAGTACACCATAGGAATTATAGAATTTGAAATTCAATCGAATTCAATACAATTTAACCAACGTGGTTTAATATTTTTGAATATTTTATTAAATATAATTGAAAATATAGATTAAAAAAGCTTTGATATTAAATAAAAAATGGTCAAAATTTTGACTTTTACAAAAAAAAATAGTAAATAATTTTAAACAAAAATAATAAAACATTAATAAATTTAATAAAAAAGACATGTATCAAGTATTGCATCAAATCATCACAATCAAAACTCTATCGCTCAAGCTATTTAACACTATGGCTTAACCACAATAACCATCACTAATACCACTCTCCCACTACCATCACCAATTCAATCACTTTATCACTTAAAGACTGTGTTCACCAATAACTTTTTGAATAGTTTTTAGAATTTTGACCGGTCAAAACACTAAAAACTATTTAAAAAATTATTCGGTAACATAAAATTTATATGAACTTTTAAAAGTTAGAGTAGTATTTTGTGAAAAGTTAATTCATATAACATTTAACATGAAACGTTACTCAAAGTATTAATAATTAAATACTATTAAAATAATTAACGGCTATCAAAATAATTAATTTTACTAAATAAATCTCAACACGAGCGCTAATGCTACCATCACCACAACTCCACCAACGAAGTAGTAGAGTGATGGGAGTAATTAAGTTGGACCGAAAACAAAAATAATAAAACCTTTATTCTCAAATAAAAAAAAGTCAAAAATTCAAATTTCAAAAATAAATATTAATAAATAATTTTAAACAAAAATAATAAAATATTAATAAATTTAATTGAAAAAACATTTGTATCGTCTATTACATCAAATCATCACAATCAAAACTCTATTGCTCAAGCTATTTAACACTATTGCTTCACCACACCAGCCATCACTAATACTACTCTTTTATCACCATCACCACCTCAATTACTCTATTACCACCGATACAAACACCAATACCACTATCACCACCACCACTCATTGTGAATTCTTTGAAGTGAACCAAACATGACAATATAAAAGACCTTAGATTTGATAGCAGATAAAACCTTCTGAGTGAAATATTCCTCAACACATTATTGCGATTCCGACCAACAATTGTAATTTTCACGCACAACATAAACACGAAGAACAAGAAGAAATGTCCATGACGTGGCTTGTAGACTTTATCCTGCTGCCGACATCAAAATTTACGTTCTTCTTATTATTTTTAAAATAAAGAATACACATTTGTATTTCTTGTATATCATCAAACTCAGCACAGTCTATGAATTGTTAGTCCAAATCATCACTTCATTCCAAATTTAAAATTAATTAATTTTAGTGATGAATACAATTTTTGAATGATATTTTGATGATCCCTGCTTTCATTTTGATGATCCCTGCTTTCCTTTTTACATTAGTTTTTATAATACAATTTTATTTGTAATTGTTAAAAACATAATATGATCATAAAAGCTAAAATATTCTAGACTCCTAGATGACTTTTAGTGGCCCTTTGACTAAGCTTTCATCTGAGCATTATAAATTTTGAATATTGTTCGATATTTTTATTCGAGTGTATTTTCATTCGGTCTTACTCTACTGCTCGGTCTTTTGATATCCTTGTTTAGGACGTGCCAGATAAATTATTAGTTTATCACTTAGTAACAACTGAGTATAATAAGCCTACTTCTCCTAAAAACTACAAGCGTTTACTGTTCAGGTTGAACCATTAAATCAAATTAAATTAATCAAGTTAGTTCAATTTGACCCCTATACTCTTTATTTGGAATAAAATAATTTAATATAAATATTGGCGGTTAATTTAATAAAGAATTAAATAAAAATTTAGTAGTTATTAACTGTTATCTACTAGCGGTTAATTATTAAATATTGGATGTTAATAATTAGTTGTTCATATGGTGATTTAAATTAGAATTGTTCAGTAAAGATAATCATTTAATTGGCTAAATATAAAATAATTTAAAAATATTAATTAATCATTATCGAATGCTAACATTAACATTTCATAAAAACACATTCTTTCAACTCTAAATACTTTTACAATTAGACACGATTTATTAATTTCATTTTTAAAAGATTTAATAAAAGTTATTATTTTAACTATTTGTTTATTTGTTTTAATCATTTAATCCTGATTTTGTTGGATTAAAAATCTAAATCATATCATTTCTTCTACGAATCTATTCATGATCTCAACATTTACATTCCCATGTATATATATACCCAGCAAAAAAATTCATTTCATAATTTAAAATTTTTATTTTGTATTGAAACTAGTAATTGAATGAGTGGTTTTATCACAAAATAATAATTATTATTTATTACACACCAAAACATAGTTTAATGATAAGTGCATATATAATATGACAATAAATTCAAATTCCGCGATGCTCAAAAAAAGAAAATACTATTTATTCTTGTAATGCTTATCTATATGGTATAGTTACTTTTTCTATTGTATTAAAACCGTCGATTTCAAGAATATTATTTTTGTCAAATCCCTACTAATTGTCTATACATGTTAGTATTTGTATTGCGCTGAAATCAAAATACCAATTGAATCCATGATTTTAGTACAATATTCTTTTTATATGGCAAGACAAATATTAAATTAGTAAATAATTTTTATTATAGCTCTTATAATTAGTTTTCACAAGAGCATTATTTTTGTCGACATCCCTGATTTTTATATCATTTTTCATTAAAACTAACTATTAATAAGAGTAAATTTGATAATTAATAAAAAATATTTTATTATCTCTTAAAAGTGAGATAAGACGGTAGAGATATATATTTTTTTAATTTCTGTATTAAAATTAAATTTTATTAAAATATTTGTCGGATAATTTTAAATTGGAGTACGAATCTCAAATCATACTCTTCAAAAAATTGGCTGGTAAACACATTACGTGATTTTCAAATGCAAATGTAAAATTTATACGTGGTATATACATTTATCTGCTGGTATATATATTTTAAATAGAGAGATCTCAGTGGTTTAATATTTGTACCTCTGCTTGAGAGTAACGACAAGGAGCAACTATCGTTTTCGGATTTAAAGAGAGGCTGACCATACTGTAATATACCTCATGAAAATGACAGCCATCTCCCAATCAGTCATGTAAATGGAATACATTATATTATATTTATATGCATTGCTGGTCCAATTTAATTATCGCATTTGTCATATATTTGCTATGGTCATAGATTTGGTTTATATTCTCTGTGGATGAATACATAAATTCGCTTTTCTACATTTCAGAAAAAAATTTATGGCACTCTTAATTTTTATTTAGATATATTAAATATTTTAATCTATAAAATTTTATTTATTAAATATTTTATTTAACCTATCGAACACTTCAATTTATAAAATTAGATCGATTAAACACTTATTGAAGAATTAAAAAATATAAAATTATTATTTCAAGAGTTATGTTGACTATATATTAAATTAATATTTTATATATAAAAATTAAAAATCTTTAAAATTTACTATTTTTAGTAAAAAAAGTATAAAATTATTATAAAAAATAAAATTCAAAATGCAACAAAGTCGATTTTATAATTCAAGGTACTATAAAATTTTTTTTATTAACATTCAGAGATTAAATGATGTATTCAGCCTATTGTCTGCCCACTCTCAAACAACTACTACTTTACCTTCTAAAACAAACTATTAACGTGAAAATGAAAACTATCCTCCTACCCTTCTTTTTTTTTCAAATTTATTTTTTATGGTTAAAAAATTCTTTAAGAAAAGAATATCTAAATAATAATATAAAAATATTATAGCATATGCATAATACCAAATACAAAGTCCAGTGGGATGTGGATCCCTTGACTTGGTCAATAGAAGCCTTTTGTATTAATTAACCGTAACATGTATTTGCACCACATCCTATTATATTACCATTTCCGTTTGAGGTTTACATTTGCGTCTCTAATAATTGCTTTTTACGGATTGACTCTCAACCTTATAAAATTCATCCGTTGAATTTAAATATATTTTATTATTTAAATTATTTTTTATACTATATGATACTGATGTTTAGTAATGAAAATAGAACGGTATTAAGGAGTGAGCGTCTCGTGATTTTGATAAAATTTATAATGAATGTATATAATGAATTCACTGGTATATAATTTTTTATTTTTATTAGTTTAGTTTTTTTTGTTGTTTTAGTTCAATTATTTTAATTAATTCTTATATATGAATTTAGTTTAAATATATATATAAATAAATAAGTACAAAAGGTCCCATAATTTTTATAAATTATTTTTTTGTTGCCTGAATGACTTATATCTTTTGATTTTAGTTTATATAATTTATATTATTTTTTAAATTTTATTTCCGAATTTAATTTAATTTTATGAATATCTAAAATTCATATTAATATTAAAATATACAATACTATTAAAAATTTATATTTTAATTCTTTTTTTGCTGGTTATTTAATTACAGCTTAACAATTAAAAAAATTTTAAAATTCTAAATTTATTGAATAATCACATTATATTTAATTTATTCGAAGAAATGAATTTAAAATTATATTTCATGATTCCATTTTAATAGTTTTAGAAAAAATAATATAAAATTGAATTGAATGAAATTTAAAACTGTAATAATATATTTAAAATTTAAAATATTAATAATTATTTTCATTGTAATTTCTAATATGTAAATTTTAGAAAATTATTTCGTTTCTATTGAAAATCATTATGTATACTAAAAATATCTTTATTATTTCTTTTGTCATTTATACTATTTTCATTAAAAAATTTTGACCATATGTAATACGTTTATTTATGTAATTACACTAATTTTAGACATTCTTTTTCATAAGGTTCATTTTTTATTCGTCTTGAAAAAATTATGGTTCCGTCTCTTTCCATTAGCATCCTTCCACTCCCTGTGTTTCTTCTATCAATAATCAAATGCATATATCCCAATCCTCGATTACGTTCTTTTATATCTATAGGTATTGCCTGCACATTAAAGAGCATAAAGTCTAGTTTTCAAACCTTTACATCGAAAGGCAGCAATAATTGTACCATATGGTAAAATTATTGCCTGCACATTAAAAAACATAAAGTCTAGTTTTCAAACCAATATCAACTCTTAATTTCCCAACACTTGCGTCTTTAAATATAACTAAAGCGAAAATCTCTCCGGCGCCAGTCCTATTCTTGACGGTTATTAAAGAAAAATGCAAAATCATGATAAAAGGACGAAGAAAGCAAAAGAAAAACATGAAAAAAAAAAAAGTAAAGAAACTATATAAACATAAAGAATGTCGTGGTGGAGGCCGAGTCGTTTAGAGTGGATTACTTCTTAGTAGAAATTATATACAATGTCTTTAAATCAACTGAACACATCTACATTTTAGGTTCATTCAAAATTTAAGATACATAGATTAGATTGGATTAAGTTTTATTATTTTGTTAAATATTATCTTAAAAAAATTAATTAAGTTGGTCGATCAAAACATAGATAAATAACCAAAAATTCAAAATTTTCTGAAAAAATAAAAGTAGGATGCTGAATAAAGGGAATACTTTAAAAATTCTCTTTATTACTGCTTTTATATATTTATAAATTTGAATCATTCCTTATATTATATGATACCATCGTTTAATTAATCTTTAACTTACATATGTTGTATGTGTTTTTAAAATATAATTAATTTTTTTACGATCTGCATTGCACGTTAACTTTACTCGTTATATACTCATTTAACTTTGTTATTTATATAATATTAAAGTATAAATTTTTATTTAGATTAAAATAAATACAATGATCAATTAATATTACACTTTACGTATACAATAAAATTTTATGACGTGTTTTATACTGTAATATCTATTTGAAAAGAAAATGATGTTTCTGTTTCTCTAGTTAATAAAAAAATATATAATTCTATTGTGAATTAATTATATAAAATCACTACAAATTTGCATTTACCATGTTACAAAATATTATATAATTTGACAATATTATAACATTAATTTAATTAATCAATATTTACTCTGCATAGCCACAATATAAGATATGAATTATTTTCATTTAAATTGACATTTTTTCAATAGCATGTAATATTTTGGATCGTATATTTGCACAAAATCTATAAATAAATTACTTAAAATTCTTAACTCGATATAGAAATCAATATGTAAAGTTATAGACAACAATATTGGTAATGTAATATACTCTATCAAATTTAAAGAAAATATAAATGATATTAAATTTAAAAATTACAAAGTCATATATAAAAAATATTTGAAAACACATTCAATTAAATCATAGAAAAATTAAATAAAATTTTAAAAATTTCAAAAATAAAAGAATAAAATATTCAATAAAAATAGAGCTGTTAAATTTTCTTCTTGTTTTATTTTAATATATAAAAGTTGAAAATGAAAATAATAGCAAATTCAAACATTTATAGCCTATTTTTTCAAAAAGATTTCATTAGACTAAAAAAGAAAAAAAAAATTTTATTAGTCAAGCACTATAATTTCGTACTTCCATTGCTTTTGTTCAATTTAAAAACTTTTAAAATACAATAAGTGTACACCATCCTCTAAAAAAAAATATCAAAGAGAAATAATATATTTTAAAAAAATTATTTTAACTTCATTGTAGTTAACTAATATAGTCTAATAAGAAAATATTTAATCAAATTTTAAAAAATTAAGAATATAATAAATTAATAGAATTTAAGTTTCACTTTCAGTAATTGAATTAAGACTTTTGATTTAACTCTTAAAAAATAATATAATACCAGACACATATGATTAAGAATAAAAGGGCTATTAATTATAAAAATTATTGGACAATAGTATTACAAGATCAAATAGAAAATTTTGAAAGATATATATATTCATATTTTCTTGAATTAAAATGTATGAAAAATCTAACTAAAAAGATGTTCAAAAGTATATGGAATTTATATTTTTCCATTAAAACACATTAAAAATAGAACTAAAAAGAATCTTTAAAAAGATAAATAAACTTATTTTCTCCAATTAAAATGTATAAAAAATTAGTTAAAATGATATGTTAATATTCCAAATTAAACTAAGGCTAATTTAGAAAATTTTATAATTTCTCCTCTATTCCCACATGTATATAGATTATACATTATAAATTTATTTTATTATTTATTAAGCTAAAGAGAGTAAAATAATATATATAATAAATATATAAAGTATGTAATGTGTCTTTTTTTATCGGTAGATAATCTTTTATTTTATTAAATTAGAAAAAACTTATCAAACTCAAGAAAATTAAACCTGAGCTAACAGGCTCCTCCTATACACCCAAGCCTAAACTTAAGTTTGATAAGTGAAAAAAAACCTAATTACCAAAAACTCCATACAAACAGTACAATTAGACGTAATAAATCTCCTCTTGAGATAAAAGAGGATAAATTACAAAAAAAACATGCAAATATCACAACTCTTACTATATCCAAGCTAAAAAAGGGACTTTAGCCTCAACACCTTTTTTTGCTAAGCAATCTGCGAAAGTATTGCTATTTCTACTAATATGCCTGAATTCAACGTGACTCATCTGAGCAATGGTCAAATCAAACTTATTAAAACTTTTTCACTACTTCCAGGGACGTTTCTGCTTTTAAAGAATCCAACACAAAGCATTTCTTAAATCTGATTCAATCACCGAGTTTTATAACTTGTAATCTGATTCTTAAAAAATCTGAACTGCATTAAAAATGCTAACAATTCTGCTTCATTAGAATCTAAAATGCCAACAGACTTAAAAAAGATGCAAAGTATCATCTCTTGAGAGTTTCACAATACTCCCCCTATGTCTGCAGGGCCCGGCTTACCTCTTACTGCACCATCTATATTGAATTTAACCAATCCTGTTGTGGGATTTTTTCAAGTACTATGCCCGATTCTATAAGTAGACCTACTAAAGTTCAATTTGTTGTTACAAGCTAATAAAGGGAACAAGCACCAATCACTGAAAATAAGAGATAAAGAGGGATACTTTGCTTTGATCAACTCAAAAGTTCTGAATTTTATCATGTCAACCATATGATACAGTGGTTGTTTCTCATTTGAAAAAATCAACTTATTACAAGTCAACCAAATCGTCTATAAAGCTATGTAAAAAATCACCTTTCAAGCTTCATGAAAGTCTTTAAATTGGATAATTTCACTCTAATGCCAATCCAAATCTACCACTATTTTTGAAAGAACATATACAGCACTCCACCAATTCAAAAGACCATCCCATATCCTTGTAATAAAAGAGCAAGTTAACAATACATGATCTACATTTTCAACATCAATCTCACAAAAAGGACAAATACATTCATCCATTTAATGAATAATCTTTTGCCTAAACAAGTTTATTCTAGTAGAAATTTTATTTAAATAAGATTTCCAAACAAAGCAGGCAACTTAGGAGGTATTAAAGATGACCAAAGATGTTTAAAATTAAATTGAACTGTAGAAGCTCCAAGTTCCTTTTCTTCTAATAAGCAATATAAATTTTTCACAGAAAATATACCTCTTTTGCTGAATTTCCAATCGCTTGATCCTCAAATTCAGGAAGAATTGACACTTCATCTATTTTTTCTTTGAGTTGTTTCCATGATTTTTCCTCAAAACTTCTTAGTTGTCTCCTCCATTATAATTCCCATTGCCATTTCCCATTAAAAAGAAAACCATAATTATTTACCCTCGCTCGTTTATTTTCTGCTAAGCAAAACAGTCTTGGATATAGTGTCTTCAAATAATCAATAATCTAACCAGAAACTGATCTGTTTTCCATCTCCTAGAATCCAATGAAATCCACTTTTGAAAAAATCATCTATGAAAGAAGACTCTCCAACAGCCACAATGTCTATCCAACAAGGGGAAAGCTTTCTCCATAATTCTCTACTCATACCAGTTCTTAGCATTGCATCCTCTCTATATTTTGATATCAAAATACGATGCCAAAGAAATCCACGTTCTGACTTAAAACACCACAACCATTTTCCTAAGAAGGCCTTATTTTTTCTCTTAAAATCTGGTACACCCAACCCAACCTTATTTTTACTACTGCAAATTGTATTTATTGCTACCCAATTCAAATGACGTTCATTTTCCATACCTTTTCTCCCATAAAAAGATCTTTTGAATAGACTCTATTTTTTTTTATAACAATTTTTTTATAACAGATGAAGGCGCTTTAAAAATAGACATATAGTAAAGGGGTAATGAAGAAAGAATCGATTTTATAAGAGCGACTTTGCCTCCAAAGAAAATATGTCTTGCCTTCCACAAAGATAATTTACCTTCAAATTTTTCAATGACAGATTTCCACGATTGATATTTCCTCGGACTACATCCAATAGGGATTTCCAAATAATTAGATGGCAACTTTTCAACAACACATCCTATGATTGTAGCATATCGCTGCAATTCATCTTCATCTAAATTCAACCCAAATAAATTACTCTTGTGGAAATTGATTTTTAGGTCTGTCAGAAGTTGGAAACATACTAGAATATGTCTCAAATTATGAATCTGACCTTCATTTGCTTCATTGAAGATAATCGAATCATCTGCGAACTGAAGATGAGAAACCACTACTTCCTCCTCACCCACCTTAACTCAAGATATATAGTTTTTCACAATTGAATTTTGAATTAATAAATTCAGTCCTTCTGCTACAGTAAGAAAAAGGAACGATGACAATGGGTCCCCCTGCTTAACACCCTTCAACATCTGAAACTCCTTAGTAGGATAGCCATTAACTAACATTGATAGTCTTGAACTTATAAGGCACTCCTTTATCCAATTTCACCACCTCACCCCAAACCCCATTTTCTCCATCATACATTGCAAAAAATTCCTGTTTACTAAGTCATAAGCCTTCTCAAAATCAACTTTGAAAATTATACTTCTCATCTTCTTATTTTTAACTTCATGAATGATCTCATTACAAACTAGAATTCCATCTATGATTTGCCTTCCACCTATAAAGGCTAATTGATTTTTTCCAATAATTGAAGGCGTAACATTTCTCAACCTCAAAGCCAAAACTTTTGCAATTACTTTGTACACACTGCCAATCAGAGAAATTGGTCTGTATTCATTAAGACCTTAAGGAGATTGTTTCTTGGGTATCAAAGTAATGAAGCTTGAATTCATACCTTTTGGCATTCGGCCCAGCAAATAAAATTCATTAGAAAAACTGACTATATCATCTTTTATAATATCCCCGCAGTGGTTATAAAACTCCATGGTAAACCCGTCCAGTCTAGGAGCCTTTGATGATGCACAACTCCATATTGCAGCTTTTATTTCTTCTTCTAAGAAAGGTCTTTCTAGGATGGTCCTCTCTTCAAAAGACAATTTTTGAGGTACTTCACAATCCAAATAAGGCCAAGGTTTTGAGTCATCACAGTAGAGGTTAGCAAAGTGTTGGTATACTCCATCTCTAACTTCACCCACTTCAGAAATCCATCTTCCATTCAAATGCAAACCACCAATATGATTTTTCACATACCTTCTATTTATAATGGTGTGATAAAACTTTGTGTTAGCATCACCCTCCCTTAGCCGTTGGACTCTAGATTTTTGTCTCAAAAGGCTCTCATTTGCTCTCTACAACTGAGCAATTTTGAAAATAAAGATTTTTGGGACACCATCTCCTCAGATGACAAGCTCTCCTCTTCTGCCTTTGAGTCTAAAACAGCTAATTCATTCAAGTACTTTGATATTTTCTCTTGAATCAATCCAACTTTAGTCTTATTCCATATTTTTAATTCACTTTTAAGACGACGCAGTTTGCTGGGCAATACAAAACCAAATCTCCCTTGAATAATACTCCTTCCCCAACTATCTTTGACTAGCTTTAAAAAATCATTTTGATTACACCATAAGCTGAAAAAAAGAAATGGCCTTGGACCCCAATTTTTTGCTTCCGCTCCGAAAAGAATGGGACAATGGTCAGAACATGTTCTTTTTTAGAATCTCAATGCATAAACCATTCCATTTAACCAACCATCCATTACAGACTAAGAAACGATCAATTCTACTCATCTTGCTCCCTGCTGCATTTACCCAAGTATATCTTCTCCCAATCATTGGAAGATCATTCAAGTCACAGTTTGCTATGAATCTATTGAAATCTAAACAACTAGCATCATCCTGGTTGCATCCTTTTCTTTCATGTTGTCCTCTAACTGCATTAAAATCACAACCTAAGCAACATAATCCATCACAACTCATGATCAGATTTTTAAGTTCATCGCACACCATTTTTCTGAAGTCGAATCATTTGGCGCATATATATTTATCAAAAAGCACATATCTGATTTCCCAGTGAATTTTTCAGAAATTAAGATAAAAGAAGAACTAATAACAACATCAATTTTAGAAAAAGAAGAGATGTCCCACAGAATTAACAAACCTCCAGATATATATTTAATTCTAACATTTAATTTAATTTCTAAATTGAATAAAATTAAAAATATATATAGTTAATAAAAAAATTTTTAATTTTCATGTATAGCCTTGTTATATAATATAAAAAAAATATATTTATTAATATATAGTTAATGTTAATTATCTATTAAGAATAATATTTAAATAAAATTTAATTGATATGTAGTTAACATTAATTATTTATTAAAAATAATATTTAAAATAAAATTTAATTGGTCATCAATAAGGTTATTTTAGAATATTTTAAATTTCATTAAGGGTATTATAGGGAATCTCATTATTCCCCTTATTCCCACTTTTATATATAGTATAAAAAATAGAATCGTGCAAGTTTGGATTTAAGCTGTGTTTGAATATATATATATATATATATTTCTAAAACAATTTTGAAAATGTTTGGTCATGCTTGATCCAAGCTTGGTTGAGCACTTAAGCTAACTGACGGAAGGAAGAGAGATGGGAGGGGGCCGCTTCCAAAAATAGTGTTTATTAATAATGATGGATAGATATTTTTAGAAGATAAATGGTACTCTCTTCGTTCTATTTATATAGAGAAATTTTCTTTTTGGGAGTTCTATTTATATAAAGAAATTTTCTTAATATGGTAACTTTGAGACGAATGTGAAAGCAAAGAGTCTAATATGTCCTTGCTTTGATTTATAGATTAAATATTGACTTTAAGAGTATTTCAAGAAAGTGGCAGATATTATTGTAATTAACATTTAATGTTTAAAAATTGATTATACCGTGCAATGAGAAATGTGAGATTCAAGTAAATTTTTCGCACAAATTAAATTTCACGAAAAAGTTTATGCTTAACATTTAAATGTGCACATATAGTGAAATTTACTCACAAATGTTAATTTAATCATGGTTTGATACTTCTGTTAATGAGATAACTAGAAAATATGAAAATTGGTACTCATATTTGCAAGATTGTTTGCAAACTTCTATAACAAAATGTGGACACATGAAAATAGTTGTGCACACTTACAATTTAGTTCTGATAAACAACTTTATCTTTTAGTTAGTCCACACGTACAACAGAAATATGTGAATATTTTTACATGACAACACATTAAAAATGTGTGCAACATAAATTAAGAATCAGTAAACATATTGAGCAGTGGATGTTTCATTTCTGCTACAACTTTCCTAACCATTTGACTATAAACTTCAATTACACTAGGCAAACAACCATTCAACATAAGGCTATTCTTAGACATGTGCTTGATTTTGTAGTTGTTACCTCCATTTCACTTGATGATATCAATCATACAAGTTTGTAATGTCAAAAATATCTTATTCAAATCAAAAGTGGAGAATTCATAATAAGCTTTAATAACAACATCAATCAGCTGCTCAATTGTGTTTGGAGCCTCTTTGTATTTGATTGAATCTATAGTTCTGAAGAAACTAAGGTCTAAAATGTTCAGGTTAGGGCTATTTGGAGGTTGGTTGTTCCACAGACCTTTCATTCTAGTATTAGCTCTATAGCCATTTTTTGCATTATTCAAATTTCATAAATTGTCTTAGTGGATATGGATAAAATGTCTGCAACTTTATGAATACTACGAGCATTTGAGTCACTCTTCTTAGTTTAAGAATAAAATAACATATAAACTATATTTTTCACATCTTCAGTAATATTTTTCTTAGGTAGTGGATGCCAGAGGCACCTTTCTAAGACACTCATGTAAATCTTATTGGCTAAAGACATGGGTAAAACTTTTTTTTAAAGATTGTTTCGAGTCTTATCAGTCTAGAAAATCCATGGTTTTACTTAGAAAATGATTTGGATATCCTATAGAAAAAATGCAAGAATTTCTCCTAAAAATTAAACTTAACTAAAACTTGAAAAATAAGAAAACACTTTCAAAATCAACCTCTACAATCTATGGTTAGTAAGTTCACTGCACTATCTTGGTCCACCAAAATTCTTTTCACTAGGAAGTTCCAAAATTTCCTCAATTACCAAGGCATCATTATATGGGGTATGAACAAGTTCGCCGTGAGCCTCAGAAAATGATATGGGCAACCTAACGCTCGATTTTTACTAGGTAGGATGGAATAGATTTCCCTAGCTCTTCTTTTTCTTATTGAATTTCTATCTCCATCCAATGAGCCACCAAATATAGTATGGATCATGTCCAGGGTGTGACATTCTTTCACCTATTTTCTCCGTTGTTCACTTTTTCACTGAGCTTCCCCAACAAACTGCTTCAATTTGCCTCCTTTTACAAGGCATTTTATCTCCTTCTTTAATTACCAACAGGCCTTGGTCTCGTGACCTACATCCTTATGAAACTTACAATACCTACTCTTATCTCAATGGCTCAAGGTATCTTCCTTTATCTTTTTGGGACTGGATTCGATCACCTTGTTCTCTTGTCTATGATAATTTCTCTGAGTGTGGCATATTTATAAGGGTAAACTCTCAATCTTGCTCTGATCTGCCGTCTTTTGAATTTAGGGTTCGAATAGAGTAACTAGTTTGTGGGGGCTAAATTGGCGATCTCCTTCGAGGCAATCGTCTCCTGACAAGTGAAGAATGCCTCTTGTGTCTATTCTTCTCTTCTCTTCTCTGGGTGATTTGCGCTGCCGAGCCTTATAGGCTTTATCTAACTTTGTGTATTTGTGGACTCATGTCATAAGCTCACCAAAGGTTAGGGGAGGGTCTATGTTCAGACTTTCAAACAATCTACTATATCTGTAATTTTTTGCCATAACACTAACGACTACCTTGTCATTCAAGTTCTCCACCTGCATTGCCATAATTTGAAATTTGGATAAATATTGTCTTAGAGTTTTCCCTTTTTCTCTTTTCAAGTCTACTAAATTAGAGGAGATTTTTTTGGATGGTACACATGTTATGAAATGAGCCCGAAAGGTTATGGCCAACTGGGAGAAAGAGTGAATAGATCCTATTTTAAGTGTTTGATGTCACTCTTAGGTAGTACCTTTTAGTGTGATTGAGAAGACTTTGCACATTAAGTCTTTTGAATTGATATGCAAATACATCATAGTTTGGAAAGTCCTCAGGTGGCTTCGAGGATCAGTAGATCTGTCGTAGGATTGAAAAGTAGGAAGCTTAAACTTTAGTGGGAAGGTTGCGGCTAAGATATCAGCCAATAATGATGAATGCTATCAAAGACCGTAATCCCTTGTTTCTCCCCTCTGTCTCTCTACATTCCTAGACTAGCTTATTGACAACATTTCGGAGATTAGCTTCATCTAAGATCGACTGGGGTTGGCTTAATTCTTGGCTATTAGAGATAGTCAAATTAGGAGCCATCTCTGATTCTGCCTCATGGTATTGGTTAGATACTGAGTGGCTTCGGTGCTTAGGCGAAGTTGGCAGAAGGCTATGTTCATGATGAGGGCAGTTCACTGGCCTAGTTGATGTTATTGGTTCGTTGTTAGGCTGGGGGTTCTCCAAAAGGCATTTCAGTATGGTGGTGAATTGTGAGTAAGCCTGGGCTAAAGCAGTTGCAACTTGGGGATCAATGGTTGAGGGAGGAGCGAATGTGGATTGTTGGTTGGCCTCACCATGGGCATTGTCTTGGCCTTCTATGGTAGGGTGCTCAATAGGGTTTATAGCCATGGGAATCGAGAAAGGCTATAAAAAATTTTTTTTAGAGTGAAAGTATGTTCCACGCTCATTGCACCAATTGTTATGCTCTCAGAATTTAAGGTGCAGTAAATTGTGAATTAACCCATCCTTAAAACAAATCTGGAGTATATATATTAGATTTCGAATAATTTGGATAGGATGAGGATTATGAATCCTATATTAACTATTAGTTAAAGTTAATTTAAAAGTGTAATATTTTATTAATATATTTTATTATTTTATGTTAACATATTGATTTATAAATGTGAATTGGAACATAAACAGAACCTCCATTACAGTTGCAGATGCTTGGATTACTTGATGTAGTACCATTTTTAATATTGTACTCCTTTCGTCCCATAATGTTTGTCATGTTGACTTTTGCACAAAGTTTAAAAAACACATTAATTACACTGTTACATCATACAAAATATCAATACTTTTTTAAAATTGTCCTCCTTTAAAACAAGTGGACAAATATTATGGGACGAAAGAAGTATTTATTATATTTAATTATATTAATAAAATCAATAAATAAATATTAATATTATACTATTAATAATGGAATTTTAGGATTCTTCCTTAAATAAATACTTCCGGTTCTGAGAATGATGATGCTATTGCTTCAATCTGATTAATTTTTAATAAATTAGTATTTATAATCTGTGGAAGGCATTCTAGCTATATACGAAATCCCTAAATGTAGCTGAGGCATCCTAACAGACTGGTGGACTAGAACCTTGTTCCTACATAATCCGACCAATTCGATTAGGCACTCACATCTATATATTTTTTTATGAAATTCGAACCGAAACTCTATTTATGATTTATTATTTCTATCTCATGGCTCATGTGCCCCTTTTTTTTCATTTTTATTTTAGCATATGGATTTATGGCTCTCTACTATTATTATTATTTTCATAGAATTTTGCAGATTTCCACATTTCATCTTTACATATACAATATATATCATTGTCAAGAGAAATTTGTGATTTGGGTTTCCACTGGTTGTTAGAAAGAGATTGACAGAATTTTAAATTTTAAATTAGCGTATGAACTTCAATTTTATATTTCATTCTTTTGTTATCAAGATACATTTGCAATAAATTGGTTGTGTTGTTAGCACTCTTAGATGAGTTTTGGATATTCCGACAATATAAATATTAAATAATAATTTAATATTCGGTGGAGGTGATCTTCTATCAGTTTAGCTAAATCGTTAATTTATTTGGAAACTTGTAAAGCTTATACATACTAAATGTTGTTGCTCTCATGTTTTTGTTCCTTTAAAAAAATGCGAATGACTGTAGACCTAATATTAAGAACCAAATTGAATCAAACCGACTTGGTTCAATTCAACTCAATTCAGCGTTTGTAATCAAACAAGTTGGTCTTGTAATGTATATTCCAATTCCATTAGTTTTAGATTATTCAGTTTGATTTAAACCAAACCGATGGAGTGCCCACTCCTATTGGATCCAACCTGGGAAAAGGAGCCGTGATAATTCCGTTCTCATAGATTATCAAAACAAAAGAAATACTATCGTCTCCTTTATGTACTCTTCTATGTATAGTGGCATTCAAAATTTTATTAAGAATTACCAACTATCAATTGGTTCAGTGGTATGAGGCGCTGGATCTCTTAAATAATGTTTAGTCTGTAGAACTCAAAATTGGATTTAGTCTGCTGTGCTGGAGACCGAATGATTATCAAATCATGATCCAACACAACAATATTTGGCTAATTTGATATTTAAATCGTTAATATATATAATATGTTGCGCTAGATCTCTTAAGTAATATTTGGCTGATTTGATATGTAAATCGTTATCTGTATAATCGTTTTCTAAATAATTTTTTCTCTTTCGATTGAATAAAATAGAAAGCACGAAATTCTAATTTTAATATGCCAAGATTGCCCATTTAATTATTAGATAATAATTGAAAGGTAATGAGCATGTGGCACATGTTCAAGAAACATGGCTTAGGTATGGTTCAAAAGAGAAAAAACCATATACAAATACTCTTGACTCGGGTAAATTAAAATATCAAAATATAGTAAAGTTAAATTAGGGGCATCATTGCGTAAATTCTTTTGAATATGTGTCTCCTGACTTTACCGGAGACAAGGAAAAAGTTGGTGCGCATTGGGCATATACAAAAATTACAAAATAAAATCAAAGTGAGAAAGAAAAGGTTAGCAAACAGAAGTTCTTTGTTCCTGATTAACGAATAATTAAAATCATTAATTCTTCTATTCCTATTAATTTTTTAAGAGGATTAAATCCAAATTTAAATATTGAACTTGTAATTTTGGATTAAAAAAAAGGTCATATTTGACTTTTTGTGCCAAATAACACTTAAACTTATACCAAATGATCAAATTTTAACTTAATTTGGAGGAGATCACATGCTGTAGTTAAAGCGGTCAATAAATTTAAAAAAAAAAGTAAAAAGAAAATTTATTTTATTAAGGGTAACAGATTTATAATACGTCTCTCCAATTTAAATATGTATATTCATTTTCATATGGTTATCTTAGATTTGTAGCTGAGATAGATTGGTCTTACAAAAAATTATGAGGTCATTAATGTTTTTAGGCATGCGGTGAAGCTTTATACGAGTACTGAAAATTATCCAGCACAAGATAATTTTGAATATATATTTATACGGGTTAATTTTAATTTTGCAAAACAAAGAAACGTGATAGTAATTTTAATCCAAACTCAAAAATTAAATAGATAAATATCCTAAAATATAAACCTCGAGTAAAATTATTTTTGAATATATATTTATATGGGTTAATTTTAATTTTCTTAAATTTTCAATTTCTTTATTTACATAATATTTATCCGATTATTATATCTATATATATATATATATATTAAAATCCAAAACCAAAATTCACTGTTCTGAATTGTCATTTAAACCTTTATCTTTTTATCATATTCTATTTTTACCCTCTTTAGCTATTTCTGATTTATTATTAATTATATTTTACGATATATCCAATAAATATAAAACTATTAATAGTTGATTTTCTTCTTTTATTGTGTTACAACAATATATATGAACATGATAGTGATATACCAAAGAAAATAAATTTTAAAATTCTTAATTATTATTGTTCTATTGACTATTTTTAATTTTGTTTGCCTAGAATTAAAAAATTCATGAGCAATTTTTGAAGATAATTGATAAATTACTAAAAACCTATATCACTTGATAAATAAAATTTGAGAAATTTAGGAGTGCAAAAATTAGTTTACATTCTTCATAGCAAAAGATCATAGAAGAAAACTAAGTGTGAATTTTACATTTTTTCTTTAAAAAATCCACTATTAAAAATATAAATAAATTTGAGAGCATGATATCTTCAAGATAATTCACTAAAAAAAATAGAAATTACTGACAGATATGATTTTGTAGGTATTTAACTACTAATTAACGAAAAACTACGACTAAATTAAATAAATCGAAAATTATTAAATAGATAAAAAGTAACGACAGATTTCGGTTGGAATTCAGTTGCTAATTACCGTAAGAAACTGTTCTGTAGGTAATACTATCACTGATTATTGACTGGATCGATTCTGTAGGTAATAATGTCACTAATTACCGACTAAATTGATTCTATAGGTAATAAAGTTTCTAATTACCAATTGAATGTGTTTTGTAGGTAATATAGTCGCTAATTATTGACAGAAATTTTTTTGTAGGTAATTAATGGGTAAATAATAGTTTTAGGAATAGCTAAGCCTCTCTCAGAAAATAACCCTTAAATCAAAATTAATCTTTCTCTTTCCTGTCAATCGCTCCTCTCTCAAAGAATAACCCTAGCTGTCATTCGAACCCTCCGTTGTACCTCATTGTTGCCCTTGTCTTTTGCTAGCCATTTTCAAGCTTCACTAACTGTTTTACCTTTTTTAATAATCTAGCAATCTTTTTTAGTAGTCTAGCAAGCTTCACTAATACAAGTAGAGGTCGTATTGATCAACTATCGAGTGATAGAGGAGGCTATACAATAGAACGAGGCTTTGCTACTCCTCAAACAAGTTCAGCACAAAGAGAGGCATCAGATCAGGCAACACATCCACCTTCTATTCCACCTACATCAGCACAACATCTTTCATCTTAAAGGCCTCCACCTATTGCATCTAGGGACGGTGCTTCTGCTTCTAGAGCATCATCTGCATCCCAGGCAAGCATCGTTCAGATAGTAGAACTGTTGGACAGAGCGATGAAAGAGTGTACGTCCAGCTTAGAGGCAAGGGGTATGTGATTCATAACTTTTTTTTATTTATCCATTTTATCATATATGGTGATTGATATGAGGCTATTATTGCATTTTATGTGATTTGATTTATTATACAGGTTGTATCCTTCATCAAGATGCTCTTGAGTAACGAGTGACAGTTTTCAGGAGCATCAGGATGCATGTGGCGTCAATTGGAAGAGTGTTACTGTCGAGACAAACAAAAGATACTGGAGGGAATTTAAGGTAACTTTCTTCAACTTGTTAATGTGTTAAATAAATTAAATATAACATTTACAAATCATTATGCAATCAATTAATTAAAGTTTATGAATAACTTGTCATTCATATTTTATAGAAAAACTGCAAGTGGATGCCAAATCAGAGGCAATGATAAAGCGAGCATGGTATAGGCAAGAACCAAATAGGTATTCTGATTTTGTTTCTCAATTAAAGAGGAAAGGGAGAAAATCATATATCAAAGATGAAGTTTGAAAAAAATGGACTGAATACTGGAAGACGCCTGAGGCCATTAAGAAATCAAAGATTTTTTCTAAGAATCGACGGTTTGAGAAAGGTGGAGAAGGATCTGGTTTATCTCTTCACACTGGAGGCTCCATCTCAGCATTAGAACACCAACAACGCATTATAAGCTTTTTATGATATGTCTAATATATTTTTTCTTTTGAAAATTTATATCTTTAAACATGGAAAGTTAAATGTTTTTTTCAAACTAATAGGCTGATGAGACTGGTGTTGAGCCTACATTGGGGAAGTTGTTTGTGCATCTTCATACCAAAAAATGGGATGGCAATAATTGGGTTGATAGACGCTCCAAAGAAATGTTTGTAAGTCAAAGTCATATTAACTATAATAATTCATATCTAGTTGATTCTGTGACGTAGTGTTTTAATATATATTGCAAACTCTTTGTTTGATCGTCTAATTTATTAATATCTTATAGGAAACATTACAAAAGAGGATTGAAGAGAGTGCCTCTACTCATACTGAAGGATCAGAGCAACCTGTTGTTGATGAGACACAAATTTTTCTTGAAGTTGCAACAGATTCAAATAAGAGAAATATTTATGGGATAGGATCACAGGCATCGAGCTACTACTCTGGCATGAGAAGAAGATCTGGGATGTCTGGTACATCTACATTTGAGACTAGTGAGTCATCCCAAACTCAGGCGGAGCGGATAGCCTCTTTGGAGAAAGAGCTAAAAAGAGCAAAAGGAAAAGATGAAACGAGAACTTAAAGAACAAAAATAGATGATTTCTCAACTTAGTCGTCATTTGCGGATGCATCCAATTTATACCACCACAACATCAGATACTCCTTTTGCTAGTATGAATCCACCTAATGCTGCCAATCAATTTGTAATACCCAGCAGTCGTTCTGGTCTTGCTGATGGTGGTGGACTTAGGACTACAGAAGACAGAGCAACTCAAGAGGAGGATCAAGATAATATTGGTTTGGATGATGACTTGTCTTGGATTTTATATGCTTTATGTTGTGTTTATTTCATGCTTTGATTACTGTTTGAACTTAGAGTATGGAGCTACTACTGTTTGATTATGTTGTCTTAGGTTTTATTTCAGGCTTTGTCAGTTTGGATGTTGAGATTTGGATAATGACTTATGATTGCTATTATATAAATACTATTGCAATTTAATTTTGTGAGATTTGGAATGATTTTGCTATTATACAGGTGTAAATGAATGACTTTGATATAAAGTGAATGTTTTTACAGGTTTTAATTGGTATTTCATATTAAAAATTAACATTTTTAAATGAATTTACCAATTGATTTTCGACAAATTAGTGACCAATTTTCAACTATTTTCCCACTAAATAAATTAATTTAGATAAGTAGCAATTAATAATAATGATTGTTTACCGACCAAATACCAATACAATTACCGACAGAATACAGACAGAATTATCAACTAAATATTAACAAAACTTTTTCGACAAAATACCGACAAATTTTGTTAGAAATAAAAATCAGATTTACTGACAGAAATAATAAAATTAGCGACTGAATTACAGTCGTTAATTTATCGATAGGATGTAAATCGGTAGGTAACTAATTTGCGACAAGGACTTTACCGGTCGAATTTTTCTGTAGCTAATCAATAGGTAATCATAATTAGCTATAGAAATCCAAGCTTTACCTATGGAATTTTCTATCAATAATTTCTATTTTTTTGTAGTGATTTTTTTTATTCTAACACAATTATAAATTTATTTTTGATATATTCAAAATATAATTTTATATTTATTAATAGAATAAGTTTTCTATTAGTAAAATAGAATTTTTAAAATGAAGAAATGGAATTTTATATGGATAAAATATTTTTAAAAAATATTAATAAAATTAGGTATTGAATAAATAAAAATACAATAACAAGCCCGTAACATAATGCGGGTAAATGTGCTTGTTAAATTACTAATTTTATTTAATAATATAATATTTAAATACCAAAAATAAATTTATGGGTATACCGTTTATGATATTAATATTTTGTATTTGTTTGTTTAATTGCAAGAAAATATTACATAATAATTTATAAACATTATGATATGAATATGCGAAAATATTTTCCAATAAAGCATTTGAGAAGCTATCTTATTTTCTTTGCCTTCTTCCAAGTAAGTCCTTTACCTAATTATATTGCTTCACTTATGTTTCAAGCTTGTTTTGGACATATGATATGATTCATTCTCTCAAGTTACTGAAAGTAATTAGGTAGGTGCTCTTTACAGCTTAGGTGCAAGGTGTAATAGATAAGTAACTAAATGAAAATGTATAATTGATCATCACTCACTAACTAGTAATTAAGTATTTGTTTCCCAAATGACATTAGAATCTATGAGTCATGTTCGGAAAAATTAGCTGTTTTAATAGGGTTAAATTGTCAGTTGTTTTAATAAATTTTCATAAAACGAATTAACTTTTCAAAGCGCGCTACATTAATCTGTAAAAGTTAGTTCAAATGTTACGTTGTCGAACACTATAAGAATAACGTTGTCAAATTAAACCAGTGCGAATAAATCAATTTTTTATATAAAAATCAAATTGAACCGAATAGTTTATAAAACTGAATGAAATAATTTTTTATTTTGATATAATTTTAGTAAAATTGGTTTGATTTTTTTTTTGAGAATAAAATTATTTTGATTTTAGGATTTCACAGTTTTTAGTTTGCACATGAGAGTGGAAATATAATAGCAGTTTGAAATTAAGACATGTAGTTTTGGTTTTCTTTTGTATGATAGCGGGAAAGAAATGAAACATGGTCAGAGATTACGTGTTCACAACTAATGCAGTACAGCTTGAGGTCCTGTCTTCACTGACATTTGTGTTTTTATCTCATTTTTGTGTTTTTTTCTTTTTTTTTAATCTGCTCAGTGATTATTTCTTGAACATTATTGAATGCTGTGTAGAAATTTATCGAGTCTTTGTGATTGGCTAAGTGTTTATTAAATAATTAAAGTTTCAAATTCTTGTCAATATGCATATAATATCCTTCAAGATTTATTTATATTTATTAAAACTATCAATAAAATTAAAATTTACCATTATATTATATGTGGCTATGCTTTATCTTCAGCCCGTCTCAGCATCAGCTATAATTCAGAACTTTACCCATCAACATGCCTATTTGAAGAGGAGCCAAATGTAATTTTATGAATATTGAAAAAGAGGTGACTTCTCTTTTTTTTTAGTAATGAAAAAGGAATTCAAACTTAAATTTATTGTCAGGTTGTATATGCACTTAATACTAGATTTCGACACGTCCTATTTGATTGTTAAAGTATATATTTCCCTTTCTTAGTACATAATTCAAAGTTTTGTTTCCATAATTAATAATTAGAAAAATAATTAAAGTGAAAGAAAAAAAAAGGAAAAAAGCTAAATGGTCGATCGCCTGTGGGTCACTCACTCCTACGATGATAGCAATAATGGCAAGCATTACATTTGACAGATGATTTGGTCCATCCTTAATTAAACTTGATTAATTGACTAATAAATTAAATTGGATTTCCATCATTTTCAAGCTCCTGCTATGATTATCACATTCCAAACAACATTAACACATCATAATCATTTCTTCTATTATTAAAATGGGAAAATAAATAAATAAATTAGACACATCAACATGTTATTGCATGTGGAAGGATATAAATTCCACATCAATTAAATGTGGAAATGGTGAGATTTGAATAAAATTAACACTATGCATTTATGTGCTACATAATTTAATATTTGCCCATACCATCGCATACAGAGATTAAAAGAAAAAGTAAGGTTATCATCTTTTAACCATACGTGTTCTGATTTCGCTTCTTTACTTATGTAAAAATTAAGAGATTTTAAATTTACTGTATCTCGATAAAAAAATTTTTACTACCCCTTATTGTATCGACGGTAACATTTTTTCGACTTGGTGAACATCGTAATAAAAAAAGAAAAATCATTGTCTAACTACTATAATTAAATTTTAAGTTAAGATATGTGCTTTTAAAAATTAATTACACTAGTTATATATTTGCACAATGCACAAATTATATAATTTTATATATTTTTTAATCGATTTGAATGAAGTACTTTTCAAAAAATTATCGCGATTTATTTTTGTATTTATTTAAATTCAATAATTTAATTAATTGATGAAATATAAAATTAGATGCTCTTTTTAAAGTTTTCAACCACTAAACTGAAATATTCATCACCTTAATAAATTATTGTAATTCAACTAATATAATTATTTATTTTTCCTTTTAAAATTCTCACACAATCATTTTTTTTTCGAAGGAAAAATGAGCTTTCATTCAAAGGAATAATCTAGCAAAACAAAAGGATGAATAGAAGAAGGAACTTCCTCCGTCCAAAGAGAAACATCCAAAGAAAGCTCAGGAAACTTAGAGAGTTCATGGGCAACTTGATCGCCAAGCCTACGAACATGAAAACATTGAAAAGAAGAGAAACTAGAAATTAAAGCCTGTAAAGACAACAATTTTGTCCCATATTCAGTATCTAGGATGTCTTGAGAATTAATCAGTTGAACCATGGAGATGACATCGGTTTATTCTGGCATAGATTCATGTTATTTATATTTATTGTTTTTGTTTTATCTCCATCTTGTGTGGAGTTTATAATCTCTCCATTTTATATGGGGTTTTATTTTGTTATTTGTATTTGTTTGGTTTATTTGGATAGATGGTAATTTGTGAAGAATTTTTCAACTATGCAATAGTTTTTATGTTTTAGAGTCTGATAGTGTGGTCTGTTCCTCCATTAGATTTAATAGTTCAAATTCTCTGTGTTCGTTTATAAACAATTAATTCATAGATAAATTTGCCATGTATAGAAGATTTAGAGAGTTCATCTAATTAACCACTTTTGAAGATCTATCCATTTTCTTCAAGTTCACATTTCTATTTTGATTAGGATTTCTTATTAAATCAGTGAATAATAATTATTTTATTATTTTTATTATGTGTCTGATTTTTAAAAGAGGGGCCATGTCTTTCCTGTAATATTTGTATTGATTTGAAGCTTTTCAATAAAATTCTAATATTATCTTAAAAAAAAACTCTATTATTCAATAAAAAAAATTAAAAGCTTATTACTAAAAATAAAATCACACTCATTACTTCCGTATTCTAATACGTAAGTTGTTATATCATCATCTATGTTTTATAAATTATAATATATATATATAGCTCTTTTATGATGTGCGATACACGTTGACTATATTAATTATATACTTATTTTTATTTAACTTTTATTTATATAATTAAAGTATAAATTCTTATTTAGATTGCAATAAAAATAGCGGTTTTTATATATATAGTAAAATATTTTTTTAATTATATGTCTTACATTGTAATATCTCATTAAAAAATTAATATATTTGTTTCTCTCTTTAAAATAGTGATTTAAATATGAAATATATCATTTATATTCTATTCAACATATTAGTTCATATAGTTTTTATTATATACTAATTACTTTTATTTTTATTTTAAGTACCATATTAATTTATAAAAATTATCTTATGGTTTTTATTTTACGTTTTATGATTAACTTACATATTTTGTTAATAACTTTCAATATAATTTTTTTTAATAAATAAATATACTTTAACAATAGAATAAGAAACTAATCTAATAAATTAAATTAAATATTTACAAATAATAATTATTTTTATTTTTATTTTTTATCTTATAAAAATCATAATAATATAATGAAATGACACATAATTACATAATAAGATAAAAATAGTAAAATTTTAAATTTTCAAATGCTTAATGTAATGACCCGATTTTTCATTTTCAAAAGATTTTGAATTAAATTTAAATTAAAAAATCAAAAAAATATTATAATATTAATTATTCACTAAAAAGAGATCAATTGGGTTAAAAACTGAATCGAAAGCCATCTAAATCAAACTGAACCGCTTAAACAAGCTAGAATCTTCTAGAAGGCGATTATACCAAACCCATTTTGTTAAGACCAAATCAAATTATATACCAAGAAAAAAAAACAAAGCACAAAACCTCTCTCCTTTGCCCTCTCTCTCTCTCCGCTCGATGTTCATTATCTCTCTTGCTATTCCCGTTTTTGGCCACAGCTCAATGAGAGTGAGGTGGCAATCAACTCATCTTGTGCTGCTGGTCATGTTTTCGACTATATTTCATGCAGAATAACCCCTCAACGATGCAAATTGGAACTGCTTCCTCTGATAACCCTCGATTTTCAATTTCTGATGATACTTACTGTTTTCAGCAGTTCCAGCATCAAAGACAAGCACGAGTTGATTTTTCCTCATGTAATCATTTTTCCTTCTCTAGTTCTTGCTATGGAGCCTGGATTGTGAAACCAACATGAACGATTGTGTTGCATGTGGTTGTGATGGTCGATTTGACCAAATAGCTCACTGTTTCTTCAAATCGACACATATTCGGCCTCTTCAAGGGATTTTCAAGTGTTTTGGTGTATACGTTGTTAAATTTTGACAAATATCGATTCTTCAGCCATCGTGAACAGTGGCGGGGTGGAGGTTCGATGACAGTCGATGAGTCTCTGGCGAGACCCCGAGAGTCGAAATTTTCGTCTTCTCGCACTGAACTTGAATTTGCAAGCTGATTTGCGATTGATATATGATGAGTGTAAATTTGGAAAAAGCTTTCGATGAATGAGAAAGCTTATCTTAGATGATGTATTCTCTGTTACATTTTTTTATTTACAGTACAATTTTAATTATAACTGCTAGAGTTAAGATCTAACTTTAAATGTCAAATAATATTTTTGGCTTTTAATGACTTTCTTTGATCACATATTTATTGACCGTTACAAAATTTAAATCTTATTCGGTTGTGACGTTGTTCGGATTTTGCTATCTATCTCGTTCTCCAGTCTCTTGACTTGGTTAAAATCTTTGTTCGATAGATACCGAAAAGACTCTGAACAGATTTTTTGTTATTAATGTACTATAAAATTAATGTAAATCGTGTGAGATCAGTAGTGTGACTAATTTTTAGTTACTTAGTGAAATTAGCAAATTATAAAAAAGAAAAGAAAGAAGATAATAAAGATTCGTCAACTGTGTGAATTTAAACTTTAAAATAGTTTAAGTTTATTAATAAGCTAATCAAAGACATAAAGAAATCTCAATATTGTGAGTACCAGACATTAATGGCGGATGAGAAATTTTTATGAATTTGTAATGCGTAAAAAAATCAGGCCGCGTATTATTTTTGTGATGCGTAAAATACAAATAGATCAATTTATAAAAGAAATATAGATAGATCGATTTATAAAGGAAATGCTGTCAGATTTATGACAAAAACACTTATAAAAAAAACTAAAAACTAAATTAGCTATATCATTAATGGATAATAACGAATAAACTATAATAATAATAATAATAATAATAATTTGTGTCTTATTATAACTTCCTCATGGGATAAGAAAATTTAGTTAATATAATTAAATTATAATATTTTACTTATTTTTTTCTAATATATCCTTATATTAATATTTATAAAATTTAAGTGATTCATATTAAGTTGTTTTTAAAATTAATAAAATCATAATTAAATATTTAATTAAATAAAATTTTCTTAAAAAAATTGAAAATCGATATATTAAGTTTGTTTATATTAAAATTTAATTAATAATGATATAATAGTTTGATTATTATAGTTATTGATAAAAAATATTAAATAAAAATAAAATAACAAATTTTAAATACTATCCACTTAAAAATAATAATAAATGAAAAAAAAAGCAAGAATTAAAAATAAAATAATAAATTTTAAATATTATTCACTTGAAAAAACACAACAAATGAAAAAAAAAGAAGCAAGAATTACGAGAGGAGCGGTTGATTTTGACATTTTCTGATTAATTACTCCTCATCTACTCTTATATTTGTTCATTTTACATCGTCTACACGTCTACATCCATCGCATCTCTCTTTTTCCTCTATTACATGAGACCCACAAATATTGGTGGGTCCCTTTCCCCTACAAAATAATCAGAGCCCGGATACAAAACAGGAGCCTCTGTATTTTCACTATTTTGTACCTGCTCCCTCTCTCTCTTTCTCCCCCATTTTGGCCTACCTTTGCTTCTTCTTCCCCTACCTAGGGTTTTCTAATTCCAAATCTGCTAGATTTTTTCATTATCAGAATCTACTATAAATGTGCCTCCACCTTTCATCTTCATCCAGGTACTGTTCACTATACTTGATCTCTCAGTTGCTTCTCTGCTTGCTCTTGTTTGCTGCTTTTTTTTATGTCGTTTTGTGTGTATATTTTAATGCGTTTTCATTTTACTCTGATTCTTGCGAAAAGTTCTACTGGCAGAAAGTTGCTAGTTCTAATTGCATTTCTTTCTCTCTCCCTCTCTCTTGCCTTTTTGTTTTCTTATTTTTTTTCTTGAATTTGATTTTACTTTTGTAAGAGTGGTTTTGCTTCTGTTTAGATTTGTTTCGCTTAATTAATCAGTATCTAGATTTTGATGAGCTGCAAGTATATGTGAATCGGCTGGACCTATACTTCTAATTTTGGTTTTCTCAAATTTTGAAAATTGAGCATTTTATTTAGTTCTTTTGTTGTATTTGATTCAGGAGCTTTACAGGAATGTAAGTTTCTTCAAAATTTGATTTCACAAGAAAACAAATGCAATGATAAGAAGAGTTTTGCTTTACTTGAGAAAAATAAGAACAAGTATAAGAAGGAATTAACTCCTCTTTCTATTTAGTATTCAGTTCTCTCTGTTTTTGTTTTTGGTTGTGTAACCAAACATTGTGATTTGTTTGCAAAATAGCAGAGAGCTAAAAAGCAAATTATTTTATTGTTAAAAATTGAATAGAGTCCTTTGAGTTCATTTATGTGCTGGCCTGCATGGTTGTCCATTTTTACATACAAATTCTGGAAAACTTAGCAAATGTGTGAATGGGTGAACACACTTGAACATACTTTGATAGTATTATATATTGGAAGAGAATAGCTTGTAATCCTTTGCATGTTAATTTACGCATAGTGGGCCGATCTGTGCCCTTTTAACCGATCAACAAATAATAGTAAAAAAGAAATGGTAGTGGACATTGTAGGGTTCTGCCCCTTTGTTATTTTTGGCTCATGTTGTTTTAGTTTTGATGAATTTCAGGGCTTGGATGTTGAATGTCAGAGAGTGTGAAAGGAGCTCACAGATTGTTCATACTTTAAAACATCTCTATCAAAGAAAGTTATTGAGCTAGTGGGACTTTTCTTCAGATCTTTGAAGGTTCTTTCATCTGAAATTTCTGGCAAATGGATTAGTATAAACTTTAAGTTCATTAAAACCTTTTTGTTGATCTGTTTCTGAACAAATTGGGAGTGTGAACAGCCAAATACATGGGGTCACATTCTCGTATTTGTGAGATTGTTGAAGCAAGGGAAGAGCTGGATTCGGCAAAAAATTCAAAAAGAACTTACCAATCTCATTCTAGATTAAGTCTGGGTGGCAGTGATAGGGATCCACCTGTGCTTAAACTGGGATACAGAGATTCTTTAGAAGATGATATCAATCAACTTTTTGAGGCTATCAGTCTTAAGAACTCATCTAAGGGTCTGAGTTTTTCAAGTCAAGCAGGCCCAAGCTCAAGTCCTTTAAGGAAAAATGCCATGAAAAGGCCGATAACAGTAGGTGTGCCTCATTCGCCAAGAATTGGGAATTCTGAAACTGTGTCTCTGAAGCAAGCACTAAGGGATCTTTGCATTTCTAAAGCATCAGAAATGGCTGCTATGAAACGATTATCAAAGTCAAGTGCCTCTCCAAGTCTCTCAGAAGCTGGAAGGATAAAGAGTTTGTATAATTCAGTTGTAGTTGAGACTAGTAAATCTGGGCTTCCCATAGATGAAAGCAAAATGACTCTGGTTGAGATATCTCTAGTGCCAGAAGAAAGCAAATCAAATTCTTCTGAGAAGACATCTCAACAACCTCAGGTGCCTAAGAAAAAGTCATCAAACCAGAGTGCTCATTCTTCTCAGTCCCAAGTACTGAAATCTCCCCAGCAAAGTGCTCATTCTTCTCCTCGACTTCTTGTCCCAAAAACACAAAGTGTTCCTGAGACTGTATCAATAAATGATGAGATTTTTTCTTCATCCCGAAAGGTTGGAACGCAAGCTTTAAAGTCACCTGACCAAAGTGCTCTCTCTTCTCCTAGATTTGCTGTAACTAAAAAGCAAAGTGGTATTGGGGTCACATTGATTAAAAATGAGGTTTGTTCTGCAACAAGAAAAGGTGGAAGTCAAGCAATAAAGTCACCTTCCCAAAGTGCACATTCTTCTCTCAGATTTGCTGTTCCATTGACAAAAAATGGTACTGGGACCACGTCTCTGCAAAATGATATCAATTCTGCATCAACACAAGTTGGAACTCGAGCATTGAAGCCAGAAATGGTACAGAAAGAGAAATGTGTGCCTGCAAATTCCTTATCATGTTCTGATTCTGTTGAGAATACACATGATGAAGATTTAAGTGTTGCCACCTCAACAAAGGTAAGAAAAGCATCAGCACCTAGATCAGGTCGAAAAGGCAAGTTATACTGTCATTCTTCATCAAATAGTGGAAACAGAGTAAGCAAGCTCACAAGAAATACTCCACGTTTAGCAAAAACGATCATGAGGAACAAGAGTTCTGTTAAGAAGAAAGTAAAGCAGGGTGCAGCTTCCGCTGCCTGCATTACTAATGAAGGCATTAACAGCTTGTCTCCTAATACCGGTCAGTTGGTTTGCCATAAATGTCAATGTGCTTTAAGGAATGTGACTGAAGATTCAAAGCAAGATTGTGCGGTCTCCTTCTCTGCCAGTTTTAGTGCTGAGGTTAGCTCAAGCAATGTAGAAGCCGGTTCTAGTAAACCAGACATCAGTTCAAGCAATTGCAATGGAAGCAGATCCATTGTAAAAGCAAAGAAGAATTCAAAATCAAGAGAAAAGGGAGAATTTTCGCAAAGCTCAAAGAGTAGCCTTGGTGAGTATAGTACTAGTACAAGCAACAGCGATGAGAGCAACACAAGCCGGCCTAGTTGTTGCAACAGACCCCACATGTCAAAGGATGTCAGATGGGAAGCTATTCGTCATGTTAAGATGCAAGATAAAGTCTTGGATTTGAGGCACTTCAACATCATAAAGAAGCTCGGTTGTGGAGATATAGGGACTGTTTATCTTGCTGAGCTACTCGGGTCAAACTGCCTTTTTGCAATAAAGGTCATGGACAATGAATTTTTGGCAAGAAGGAAGAAGATGCCAAGAGCTCAAACCGAGAGAGAGATATTGAGAATGTTAGACCATCCTTTTCTCCCCACACTTTATGCTCAATTTACATCGGATAATTTGTCATGTTTAGTTATGGAGTACTGTCCAGGTGGAGATCTACATGTCCTTAGGCAGAAGCAGCCTGGTGGAAGTTTCCATGAACCAGCAGCCAGGTAAGACATTTAGAAGAGTTTTGCATTTATTGATTCTACTGTTCTGGATCCTAGATCTGCATTTTGCATAATCAATTACAAGAGAAGTGCATAATATGAATGTAATAAACAAGACAAATACTTGAATAGGATCTTCCAGATTTTGGTCTCACTTCTCACATATGTTATCTTCTATGCATTTTGAATTTTGAAGGTAATATCAATTGTTGTTACTGCATTCCTGAGTTTTGACCGATTATTTGCACCTACAAATATATTTTTGTCTGTTCTTTTGTTAATTTAAACTAAAGTTTGTGGGAGCAACAATTCTTCCATTACCCTTCAGGCAGTTCAATTGTATGCCTAATTTGTTAGTTATCCAACTTCAATGCCTATTCGGTTGCAGCTTCTTGCAAGTCCTCCCCAATTTTAGGTATTTTATAGCCAAAGTTATGCAGCCAAGAGATTCGGTGTCTATGTTCTATCTAATATGCTAATAGCACCTGAAGGATTGTTTTTGTCTTGGAGCCTGAGTATGACTATGAGGTTTGATGAAGTTGTCGTCTATATGATTTTGTATGTCGAGCACTCATCTGTCTTTAATATGGGGTTCCATTTTGTGACCTAGGAAAGTGTCTGTGGGCAGAGGTATATTCATATTTTCTGCAAATTCCTGCAAAACAGCACTACTTTGTTTGATCCTAGTTTAGAATTTTCGAGGAGGAAGTTTATTTCGGTTCCTATTTTTAATGCTCTCAAATTCAATAGTGAAAAATGTCGACCTTATCTTGATTTGTCCATGCCATCATTTTACCAGTCTGATGCTAATCTTCTCGATACGGCTCCAATTTTATTGGATCTCTCTGAGAGACTGTTCTTTTGGTTTCTTTTGGAAAATTTCCTTTGTTAGAGGTAGCCCATAAATAATGTGGGTAATCTAGTTATTTTCTTATTTTGGTCTGAGTTGGAAGGCATGTGAGTCTATTCAATGCACTCTATATTTTTCCTCTTTTTAATTCGTATTCTATCTTAGAAACTCTGTAGTTTTTATTCTCAAAGAACTAGCCCTTATCACACAATGCCTGTCATCCAATAGCTACACATTCCCAATTTGTGCACTGCAGATTATCTTTTGTTTCTGTCCACAGCCCCCAGAGAACTTCCAAATTTCCTTCTTTTATTATTTCATTCAACTTGTAGCCTTTCATGGTTGTGTTCACTGCTTTACCTTTACAAATTCCATTTATCAACATAATCATCCAGCTTTTGCTTTCAAAGTATTGAAACAACAGTTTAAACATCTAACCCTACTCCTGATGCAAATTGTTACAACTTATATTCTTATTTCCTTCCTTTGAATAGTTGCAAATGCTATCATCCACATCCCAGCTTCCAATCCCCAATTTTGTAAATCCCACCACAGAACATAGCTATAAATCTAAGAGTATTACTTCTATTCTTGAATTCATATTTCACCATGTTCTCTGTCCACCTCTCTCCAGCATCTTTTCATTGACAACATCGCCACATGTAACCAAGTAGCCTCTATTTTTCCATTGACATTCTTTTTTTCTCAGAATATGCTCAGATCCCTTAAATAAGCTTGATGCCATAAGCAACTCTAGTTTCTGCTGCCACAGAATAGTATCTCGAACATGTCAATCAAGACTATATTCTTGGTCAGAGAAATTTGTGGCTCAAAGTTTGTTTGCAGCCTATGCAATATATTATATTGTGCACAATCCACCTACTGCTATGAGTCATTTTTCTTTTGCATTCATTTCCTTTGTGGTCTTAGATGTGAAAAACCAACACGAGAAAACACCTTGGACATTTGATGGGATTTTTTTTTCATGGCTGATAATTCAGCTTTTTATTTGTTTGTTTCTCATGTGATATTTTGTTACTAAACTTAAACTGTCATATATGTAGGTTTTATGTTGCTGAAGTTCTCCTTGCCCTAGAGTACTTGCACATGCTTGGAGTTATCTACCGTGATTTGAAACCTGAGAACATCCTTGTTCGAGAAGATGGCCACATTATGCTAACGGACTTTGATCTCTCACTAAGATGCAGTGTAAGTCCAACCCTCCTGAAATCACCTGATGGTGATCCTGTAAAGGTTTCTGGTCCATGCACTGAATCTAGCTGTATGGAACCTTTCTGCATTGAGCCATCATGTCAAGTTCCCTGCTTCAGTCCTAGGTTTTTACCTGCTGCGGCAAAAACAAGGAAGTTAAAAGCTGAAATGGCAACCCATTTCAGGTTGTTGCCACAGCTTGTGGCCGAGCCTACTGATGCGCGTTCAAATTCCTTTGTTGGGACCCATGAATACCTGGCCCCTGAAATTATCAAAGGAAAGGGTCATGGAGCAGCAGTTGATTGGTGGACCTTTGGTATATTTCTTTATGAGCTTTTATATGGTAGAACACCATTTAAAGGTTCTTGCAATGAAGAAACATTAGAAAATGTAGTGTCGATGAGCCTGAAGTTCCCTGATAGTCTGCTTGTTAGTTTTCAGGCAAGGGATCTTATTTGGGGATTGCTGGCAAAGGATCCTGAGAATCGGTTAGGAACAGAGAAAGGTGCTGCTGAGATCAAGCAGCATCCTTTCTTTGAGGGCTTAAATTGGGCACTGATAAGATGTGCCATTCCGCCGGAGCTACCAGAATATTACGATTATGGAGTTTCATATCCGTCCTCCAATGAAAACAGCAGCAAGTATTTGGAGTATAAAGCTACTGGTGAGCACCTTGAATTTGAGTTGTTCTAAATGTGGTCTTTCTCCTTCATTGTTGTAACTATAATGGAGCTTACGATGTAAATTTGATTGAGAATATTGTGGTATAGCAGTTATTTGTGGCATGAAAGTCACTTGGCGGCTGAGTAATTGAGTCATGGTTTAAGGGAGGCAAGATGGACTATTTGTCCAAATTCATGAGCCCTCTTAAGACCAGATTTTGTAACATCAAATCATTCATTTAGCAGCTCTCACTCGTACATGTCTTTCCTTCAAGTTTCCTTCTGTTAGTTTCCTCATCGCCCATGGCAGCATAAAAAGGCTGATCCTTTCCTTTTCCATTTTCTGCTTACTAGTAAATATAGGAGCCAGATCTTTTCATCTGACTTTGAATTAATCCTTGGCTGCAATGAGATTACGTGGTTCGAAGAGTAGTTTAGGCTGTTTTAAGAGTTCATTGGCTGCAATGAATAGATATTGTGTATATACACACTAGTCTTCTTTGGCTGTGTTCGGCTACAGTTTATTGAGTAGCTTTTAGAACGCTGCTTAAAAAGTTGTTCGATAACATAACGTTAGGACTAATTTTTAGAGGTTAGGGTAATTTTTTGTGAAAAGTTAACTCATTTAACGTTTAGCTTTTAGCGTTTCATGAAACGCTAATTAAATAGTTAATAGCTAATGTCATTAAAATAACTAATGACTATTAAAATAATTAATTTTGCTGAACATACCTTTCAACGTATGTTGCATGTGTTTATACTAAGTTGTTTTTTGCTTGTAAGTTATTATTTTTTTAAAATCTAGTTTAAATTATCATAATTATTAGTTTTCTTAATTTTGTGATTGTAAATCCATTTGATTGAATAATTGATTGTATTGATAATTTTTATGTTTGCACATTTATGTAGGCATGGTTGGCTAGTTCAAAATTTTTAAAATGTTGAACTTGAATCGACTCTTGAACTGTTGGTTTTGATTCTAGCCAATTTTAATGCAGTTTCGATGAATCAACAGTTTCGATCAAGGTTTTAGATGATATATTTATTATTTGTTTGAAAGAAAAATTTGGTTTTAACATTACATCTTTCTGAAAAATTAATGAGTTTAAAAAATGAACTTTTATTTTAAATAAATTTTAGAATATTCATATTTGATTATTTTATAAATTTAATTAATTTTATAAAATAATCAAATAAATAATGATTTTATTTTGTCTAAATATTATTAATTAAATAAATTGTTAGAAAAATTTAAAAAGTGCTTAAAATAATATAAATTTGAACTTAATAAACAATTTAAAAAGAAAAGAAGGTTAAAAACAATATAATTTTTTACTAGTTTCATTTACGAATAAATTATGATCGTAGAATTCACTTGAACTTTATTTACCAATGAATTTGTCATATTTGATATGTTACAATTTAAAATAAGAAATTCAATTAAATTTCACAAAATTATGTTTGAAATAATTTTTAGATGAAAATTCATTTGTCTTTATTTCTAAAATAATCTTGACATAGTAATTTAATAAAAATACTAATATAAATAAATTATTCATATTTCACCATAATTAATTAAATTTTAAAATTTCAAATTTTATGTCTTTGGAAATATTTAAATTTTATTTTTATTAATAGATTAAAATATATTCAAAATTAAAAATTTATTTGGATTAGATATATACAATAGCAAACATCAGTAGAAATAGAAGTAACCAAGTCTTTCCATATCTCTGAGTCTTTTTTGCTTTTAATTTTGCTCCTTGTTATTTTGTGCTTTCCATTTGGTATATGAAAAAGCGCTGGCTTTGCAAATGATATGTATTTATGGACCAAAAATCAGAAAAAAAAGGTAGAGAAAATTAATCTAGGTGCTTATGGTATAGTATCTGTGCTGACCCTTAGAAGAGTTAAGGTTAAACCTATTATCTTTCTCCAAAAATATTGCTGTCACCACCAACTTGCACCTTTCTGTAAAAGCCAAGGCCTCGGTTCAAGCAAAATTCAAAAGCCTACGAAAAACGCCAACGCAACAACAATACAAGCAACACCAAGTACAATGGTGGTTGCCTTAATAACAGTTGCTGCTGCAAGAACCATCCTCCACTCTCTCAACGTCATCTCAAACTCTTCTCATTTTCCTTTTTTATTTCTCTCTCTTTCTACTAAATTACGAGTCTACTTAAATCTAAATCTCTTGAAAAAAAATCATATCTTCCTCTCCTCTCTCCCTACTGCTAGATGCATATTATTTATATCCGTCAAGCCTCCACCATGCAAATCCACAAAGCCTATAACTCATTTTTCACATTCACAAAAATCCAGATAATGAAGCTTGAATATGTTGAAAATGAAGCTTAAATGAAATATATCTATAAGAAATTCTATAAGGAAGGGGATTGCTTGAATCGCCTAACCTGCAACAATCTCACGTTAATCTTTTGGTTTCAAAGGTATGGCTACAAAAGATTGAACCAAAACTGCAATCTTCAAAGAATGAAATTTCAGATTTTTCAACCCATGAAAGTACTCAACGCCGAAAATATCCAAATAAACAAATTCAGGAATCGAACTAGCACCGTTTCATCGCTTAAATTGACCTGATTGAGAAAAATCAATTTAAGCAAAAATAAAGGGATTTGAGATTAAGTTCCTGCATATGGTGGAGAATTGCATGGCAAACACAAGGAGTAATGGAGGGCAAGCGGACTAGTGTTTGTCTCCGCGAGAGAGTAACCGATCCTAGAGTTGGCGGTCGAGAAAGATAAATATGGAAGGAAGAGACTTGGGACCATAGATTTCTCCATTTGCGGCGAAGTAAGGAAGTCTGAATGAAGATTTGGTGGATAAGAAAGAGAGGTGTGTTAGGTTCCTTTTAGAAGGTCCTGCAGGGAATGATCGATGACAGAGATCACCGTTAAGGATGGAAGCGGGATAAGTATTCAAAAATAGTAAAATTTGCAGTTACCTGGCATATGCCCTACTTCATCGGTAATCACCCGGCGTCTGCCCTGCTTCCATCTGTAATTATGGTAGCCGATTTGGATGAGCAATTTTAGGACTTAAGTGATCTTAATTAATAAAAAACATACTCCTCTATCCTATAATTTTTGTCCTCATTGCGACTTGCATGCTTATTAAGAAAATTTAGTTAACTTAATTATATTATAATTTTTAATTTTTTCTAATATACCCTTATTTTAATATCCATTTGTATTAAATTGTTCTTAGAATTATTCAAACTATATATCAAACATTGAAAGATTAAAAATTGATATTTTAATTTTGTTTATATCAAGATTTAACTAATAATAATTTAGTAATTTGACTATTATATTTGTTACAGAGAAGCATGCAAGGGTAATAGTAGACTTTAAATATTATTCGACTTTGAAAAAAAAAGGGACAATTATCTGGGACAGACAAAATAGAAAAATATGACAAAAATTATAGAAAAAAAGGAGTATTAAAATTAGTATATGTTACTTTTACATGGAATTCCGATGAATGGAATTCACAAATACGGACAAAGGTCTATTATACAAATTAAAATTGGAGAAGTTTTAAGTTACAAATAAAAGTGTAGATAAATTAACAGTTGAATACATAAATTCACACTTGAACTTTATTTTTTTAATCTCTTGACTCATCAAACACTTCAACTTATAAATTTACATCTATTAAACACTTTAATTTTAAATTTATTTAATTGAACAATTCAATTTACAAAACTAGATCAATTAAACACTAATTAAAAAGTCAAAATTTATAAAAATTATTGCTCCAAAAATCATGCTAACTAAATATTAATTCGATATTTTGTAGATAAAATTTAAAAATCCTAAAAATTATTGATATTAGTATCTAAAAGTATATAATATTATCAAAATTTACAAATGCAAATAAATGATAGGTTCACAAAATTAAGGTTGCAAAATTCCGAGATGAATTTATGTATTCAAGAATAAATTAATTGTGTATCACTTTTTACCACCATCACTGAAATTAACTCACTAAATAGTTACTTTAACTTAGTATAAGCTACAAAAATATTCTCACGTTTGCGACTTATTAGAGTATCACTCTAAATTGACTTTCGTCCCTTTGGCACTCTGATTTAGTAACTTAGATATATTATCACCCTAATTGTAAAATCATCTAGGATTTTATAATATAATAATAATAAAGTGGGTTCCACCTACCAACTTGGTTAACTTAACCTGAGCCCTCTTACAATCAAGCAAAACGCACTATTTTTATCTTGCCCTTTTCCTTCTTCTTCTCCATCACTCTCTTCTTCAATATCCTCCATTGACAACTCTCTTGCATTCTCAATTTCTTTAATTCCATCTCCTTAAGCAAACCATTGGTGACCTCTCTTTCCTCAACTCTCCCCTTTTTGCAAAGCTCTGGGTTTCATGAAACAAATGCCAGTCTGCCAGTGATACACAATGCATACATGCACACATCATCATCAGAACCCAGTTTGCAATTGAAGTTGAAATACATAATGGGCTTATTTATTCTTATGGCAAGTGCAATTGTCTGGATAATGCAAGCAAGGTGTTTGATAAAATGCCCAAGAGAAATATGGTTACTTGGAACTCCATTTTCAATTCCTTGATGAAATCTAATTTTATTGATGAGGAGGCATGATTGTTTTCATCTGTGCCTCACCCTGACTAGGGTTAAAGGACCTGAAAATGGGTAGGCAAATTCATTATTTAATGTTGAAATCTAAATTCTTATGGGATGTTTATATGGGTCATGCGCTTGTTGATATGTATTCTAAATATAGGGTTGTGGATTGTGCTCAAAGGGTTTTTGACGAGATAAAGAAGAGGAACGTCCAAAGACCGGCATGCAAAGATAGATGGTTGTGGATGGAGAATCCATATGTCGGTGTTAGTATAACAAGAGTTTCAATTGATTAGCGATGGAGGAAGAGGAGGAGGAATCGAAAAATTAGAGTTTTTTTCTATGTTGGGCTTATGAAACAGTGCATTTTGCTTGATTTCAAGGGGCTCGGGTTAATTAATTCAAGTTGGTTAGGTGAGATCTATTTTATTATTATTATATTATAAAATTTTAATTGATTTTACAATTAGGGTGATAATATATTTGAATTATTAAGTCACGGTGCTAGAGGGACGAAAGTCGGTGCTAGAGGGACGAAAGTCGATTTAGAGTAATACTGCATTAAGCCACAAAAGTGGAGGGCATTTTTGTAGTTTAGGCCTTTTAACTTAATAATTATCATCTTTCAGGAAAAAAAAACCCTAATAATTACCCCCTTAAATCAACCGGGGAAAACACGACCGTTAAACTTAGGGCACTTTAGGGAAGGGCGGAAGGAAAAACGCTGTGTTTTGACTCTAGAGATTTTGTCGTGCCTTTTTTTCTCCGACCAGACATTCACCCAACCTCGTCTTCTTCCTGGCAATTATATATTTCCGGCCAATCCTAGTTCATGGCGTCAAGCTCCGACGAGGAATTCGTTACTCTCTTATGTACCAACCCTAATCCAATAGAATACAGAGAAATTTTCATTTCAACTACGGATATCCATGGGTGGGATTTGTCCACGATCCTCTGTTGCCAAACTGTCAAAATTCAAGCTCATCGACGCAGGTGAGCGATTATTATTATCATTAAATAAATGGAATTAATATTCGTTTTTGAATTATTTCAGTTTATTATCTTTGATTATTTTATATTTGCAGGCTTCTTGAGCAATCTTCTTATTTTCATGGCCTTCTTAGTGGAAGCTTTAGGTAAACTCCAAGCGATATTAAAAGTAGTTGTTTTTAAGTTTCATCGTGGAATTCGTTAACTATTGCTTCTTTTTGTTTTCATTTTCTATGGAGGTTTTAGTTATATAAGAACTGGAAAATTAATAAATTCTAAAATGAAACTTTGCATTTTTGGTTAGATAATATTTGCTAGAGAATGAAATGTCAGATTGAATGGCAGAACGAGAAATGAGAAACCTAAACTCTATTAGCCAAAGTCACAATCAGGATTTATTGATTAAAGCTCTAGCTAAGGAAAGAAGAGAAGAAAAGTGAGAATATCTTTTTCTTACATTTTTCGGCAACTAGATAAAACTACGCACATTTGGATTTAGTGTGACTAAAAATAAAATAATTGGCAGTTTTAGTATTATCACTTTTATATATTTGTTTCTGTCCTGTCTTTGAGTAAGTATTTGTTGATAGTTTGTAGCAGTATAGTGTTTGTTTAATATTTATGCCTTTTGAGTTTAAGATACTTTGCATGTGGTGGTTCTTTGAATTGCTTATAACTCTGGCAGTGAATCAAACTTGAGTTCCGTTTCAATCCAGTGGGACATCGAAATTTTAATAAACGTGTTGAAATGTGTTTATGGTTCCCCAGTGGATGTCACGTCCAAAAGTTTCCTATCTCTATTTGAGGTAAGCTTGCACAGTATGACAGTACTACTATTTCCTGTGATATACTTCCATGCACAGCAAAGAAAGATAGAAGATTGTTTTGCTGTTATGACTTATTTTGCCATGGCGGTTACTTTGTAACTCTTGGGAAAGGAATTTTCTTCAAATAAAGATACGCTTAACATGCAGATATGTTGTTGCAATATTTGCTCTCTGTTTTTTGGTTTTTCTCTTTGCATAGATATTTTGAGCAACCATATAAGATTGATTTGTTATCTGCATAATAATATGTCTAGTATTTCATGTTTAACCTCTTGCATTTTTTTTTTACGTACAAAAGGAAAAAAAAGAAGGAAATGGAATGAGGGGAAAGAGTTCATAATAAACTCAAATTAGTTTGCAGTTAATAGTTATTGTGCTAAATAATTCATAGTTTTTTGTTTCTTTTTTTTTATCAATAAAGGGAATGTATTGGGTTTTGTTTGCCTTTGCATGAACTACATAATGCTGCTTCTCTCTCTCTCTTTCTCTATCTCTTTTAGTTTTTCTAATTTTTTGGTGAATTTTTTACAAATAACTTGGAAATGTTTTGCATAATTTTTATTCTTTTCTAAGACTTCAGAGTTTACTTCCAGGCAGCACTTTATTTTGGAGTAGAATCACTTCTATTGAAGTGTAAAACTTGGTTTTCTGAGGTTTCTTCATCCAAGGCACTGGGACTGCTCGAAATACAATTGGATGATTTGATTCATATTTGGAACTTTGGCTTAGAGCATGGTGAGAGTATATCTGATATTTACAGATTGTTAGAAATGATTACATATTCAATCCCAAGCTACTTATGTGTTTCACGTTTGATGTAATTATGTTATCTACTCTTATTGATGAATTAATAATATGTTGCAGCAAATGATTTTGTTCCAGAATTGTGTGCGAGCTATCTAGCAAGAAATTTTGTATGTGCTTAACTTTCATATATTTTTGAGTAATCAAGTGGTAAATTCGGCTTGCGCATGTTTTACAACTTTCTTTAGAATAATCGAACTGTCAGTTCTACAATTAACATCTGGCATTTATATTTCACTTTTATTCTTTTGCGAGGGGGGTTTTAGAACCTGTGAGGAGGTCAACAAAATCACACACAGACACATGTAATGTCTACAGAAATGAAAGAGAAATGCATGGTTTATTTAATTATCAAATTGAAGATCTGAGCCTTGAATGTGCTAGATGTAAGGATTAGATTTGTGTTACTAGTACCTGAATAACCTTGTGAGCAAAATTGAATGAATTTCTAATTGTGTGTTTTTTACTTTTAAGCTTATGCTGGAATTTGAATAAATTCCTCCAGTTGAATTATCAATATTCAATATTATACGAACTATATTCAAAAGACCTTTGTCATGTTTGAAACTATTTTGCTGTAATGATTTCAAATCTCAATCTTGCCACTATGTTGATAAGAGTGGGTTGGCTAATTTGCAGATGTGGGCCATGTCTAGTAAATTCTTTGTCGATGTTCCTTATAATTTATTGTTTCATTGCATAAAGCATCCTAATTTGACAATATACAGGTGAGTAGATTGTCATTTGTATTACCCGATTAAATTGTGACTTAATATCTTTCAGGATTCTTACTTTTAGTTGTGTTTCACAGCGAGATGCAGCTTTCTGATGCACTTTTAGTATGGCTCAATGCTAACACAAAACAGTTGGAACCTTTGAGCAATGCTGGAGATGATTATAACAGCATACTAAGACAGGTATCAATTAGTGTTTTAAATTTTTAACATTTATACTGGGACCTAAAACTAAAGATTATTGGAGATAATGGCTGTGTTTTGGGTGGTACACGAGGGTAAAATGCTTATTAACATCATATGTCTTGTTTTGGTTGCATTATTGTGGAGCACATTCAATAAAGGCCAAGTAACAAATAAGCCTAATAAAGAAGGTTTTTTATTGGACCGTGACTTTGACACAGACTAAGTATCTGCTGCATTGTTGTATCAATTGAAACGCAAAATAAGTTATTTACTGTATCCTTGCATTTGTTAGAAGCAGGGTAAAACATTTATTTTAATGTAATCAATCTTGGTCTATTTAGTGGAAGTGAAATCAATGAAGAAAGAATATGACTATCTCTATACACCCTCTTAAGCAATTGAAAAGTAATTTTATTAAAGTGTGCATGAGATTTTGTTAATTCAGAAAGGGTTCCATCATTTATATGTAAGTAGGAATCTAGAAATATAAACGATAATTTATAATGTTGAACTGTATAATTAAAGAGCTGTTTGTTATATCTTATTGATAGCTTATTGGACCTTTAGCTTATTCATTCAGACAACACCAAATTAGTTTGTTTGTCTATGTTGAACCAATAAGCTGTTATCCAAACTTGTAAACCAAATTTTGTTCGAATGAAACAACTTCTTTTTAGAGCTGATTCAATAAGCTGTATTGGATGAAAGATAAAGTTGCTCCCCATAATTATAAAATGACACCATATACCATACTTCCCAACATGAAAGGACAAAATTGCTTCTTACAATTAAAAAAATGACACCGTGTATCACTCTTCCCTAGCATAAAAAGACAAAATTACCCTCTTACAATATAAAGTTGATGTATTTTTTGTAAGCCGAACAACTTTTTCATGAACTTTTCATGCATTCATATATATAAATAAATAATGTTTATTGAAATTTATATTAGGTTATAAATATAATATTGTTTAACATTGATAATTGAATAATAAATAATTTATTCATTTGGTTTTATTTTGTGCAATGTAATTTTTATTCTTAAGTATTTAGAATGGCAAATACATAAAGATACACACATTCAGATGAATCAGATTTCTTATTTACCAAATAATCTAAATCATTCAGCAATCAGCTATATTTACCACTTCTTAATGATTCAGTTATATCGCTGTTTATATAGGTTTAGCATTCAGAGTTTGGCTCAAACAGACAACCCCTAAGTGGTTGCTATATGCTCTTTCCTGTTGAACCACACTTTTTCATACCAAATGGTTATGAAATTTTTGTGGAGCCCATACTGGTCATGAGTTTTATATCGTTCAAACAAGTTCTTCTATTAATTTGATGTGAAAAATTACAAAAACATAAAACAATTTAGAAGCATTAACATGGTAAAAATATTAAGTAAAGCCATTAAATTGGAAAAAGTAATGGTTACTAATTTACAATTTGGTAAGAATTGGGCTTTTGGTGGTCTTTTTATTTCCTAATATCTCATACAAACAGTACAACTAGCATGCTAACAAATGATTAATTGAGTTGTATGAGATTATATTTTGTTCCATATTTATGGTCTATGTCTCTCTCAATTACACGGACTCACAAAATGTGATGGAGTGAGTGATGCTAAATTGCATTTTGTATTTTCATACAAATATATTTGCCAAAATTTCGGTTGCTTAAAATTTTTATTTGGTAAAATCTTTCACTTTTGGTTTTAAACAGATCCGGATCAGTCTTTTGCCATTATGGTATGCTGCAGGTATGAAGAAATGTTATGCATTAATCTTTTAAATTTTCCCCATTGACTGCAACCTCAGATATTCATTGAACTGGTAATATTTAGGAAAAAGAAGGTCCTGCTATTTTTCTGAGCTTGCTGAGGAAAGCATTGAGACAATATTTAGACTGTTGAAGATTCCCCCTGTGGAATCAATTGGCATCTTTGGAGATAGTGACTTGGACCATCTCAGGGTTCGGTTGACAGAATGTTCTAAGGTATTCCTTTGTCTATCTCTTAATGCCCCTGACATCATTCTCTGATATTGACTTTCTTCTTGAGCATTCAATAAAGACAACTCAGATAATATGAGCTGGTTGGACAAAATTGCAATTATTTATGGAGTGCTTCTCTGCCGTACACTTTGCAAAATTAATCTTAAGAATAATTGCTTATGTCCTGCAGTTTTTTTTTTCTTTTCTACTGTAATTTGCTGCATTTCTATGAAGAACGCTTAAGTTTCCTTTTGGTACACCCAGAAATTTAGAGGGGAAATGGTACTCCAGTTTGAATCCTGATCTCCTAGACTGTGAAGCAGGGACTTGACCATTGGGTTAATAGCCCACTAGTTCACTGGCTTCTTTGGTTTTCCTGCTATTGCTTATTTAAGTTAAAAAGTCATTCATCATGACATGCAAGAAGAAATTGACCAACAATCTCTGTGCTAGTTTCAACAGTATTTCATCAAGTTTGTATTATAGGCAATTTCAGATTCCTTAATTTCCTTACAACTCCTTAATTTTCGTGTCTCTGGCATGATTTAGTGAGATTATGATATTTGCTTATTGTGCAGTTAGTAAACCTTTCAGGTTGTCCACAAATAACCTCAGTTATTCTTCTCCTCTCTTTCCTTCCATCTTCGTACCATGTGGATCTTGTGTTGAGGACAAGCATTAAACAGTCTTTGATCAATCTTGAGCATCCGAGCAGAGATCAAAGTGGTGGTGGAATCTTGCATGGGTTGCCGCCAATTCTCTCCTTTGAAGGAGTTGTGGAGGTGGATATTTCGAAGTGTCCAAGGCTACATCTTGAGTCTGCTATTGAACTTTTCTCCAAGTCATTTCCATCTTTAAGAAAACTAAAAGCAGAATATCTGTTGAACTTTAAGACAACCACTTTGCAAAAATTGATGTTGAAGTGTCCACTCATTAGTGAAGTTGACATAACAGTTGATATTACTCCACTCATACCAGCACAAGTGTCAGTGGTGTCTACTAGTCCTGCTATAACAGCACAAGTATCAAACAAATCCTCCACTGTTGGAAATAATGTCTTGGACATGACACCTTATCATTCAGGGACATCTCTTTCAAATATCACAAGACTTGTATTGGAGGGTCGAAGCGATATTTCTGGTGAGATATTTATCTGTTCTTTTAAATAGTTCTGGAACAAAGAAATGGAAAAATTCCAGTGAGAGATGTAGTGCACAGCCAAAGTGTGGTGTTCAGGTACCATTATGATAACTTATTGTTAGAATTAGACGCTATGTAAAGAATTCCTTCCTGTGATGGTGTAAAAGGATAATTCTGCAATCCAAAAGTCATGATTGGCCACTCAACTGTTATGAATGATGTCCTAAGAGCTCATCCATGATATTCCATTGAACATAGAATAGATATCATATCTAGAAAGCTTGGCATTTCATAGAAGGATAGGCAGTTTCATGCCTAGACTAGTCTGTCATGCGCATCATATTAGATGTGATAGCGGAAAATTATTTTGCTTTCAGATGAATGACTGTGCAGTCTTTTTCTTTTTTTTTTTCCCCCTTCATTGACCACCTTATTAACTTTTAATTGCATCTTATGTACCAGATTTGGATCTCCAGAACATAACAAAGTCATGTGTTTCTCTACAGTACCTAAATCTTAAAGGATGCACTTCAGTAACAGATATGGGCATATCATATCTCATATGCAGATGCATTAAACTACACTCGATTTTAGTTTGTGGTACTTCTTTTGGGGTAAATTCAATTAAAGCTCTCTGCTCTACAATTACAAATTTTGGTCCTGCTGCTTACTTTGAAAAGAGATGTTCTGATACCTTGGCATTTAAACTTCAAACACTTCATATGGGTGACTGCAAGGGTAAGTAGTACATCATCCCTCCCAACCTCTATTTGGACAGATTTTTTCAAGATTATTCTATAAAAATATCTAAGCCTTGGCTAGAATTAGAAAATTTTGGGGTATTGGAAGTTGCCTTTCTTTTTTTTTTTTAAATCCTTGAAAATTTTACGTTGGGCAGCGCGGACACTTGACATTTACCATCAAATGAGTTTATCACTAGAGGGCATAGATACAAGTATTGAAGGGGCTTAAAGATTTACTATTTTGGCTGATAATGTTCATTATTATTTAATGAAAGGGATCCTTTTTGTTTGTTATTATTTTTTCTTTTTGATTTTGGAATCATGACAGCTGGAAATTCTCTAGAAGCTTTTTTATGTGGTTATTAAATTTATTGACAGGTGTTGATGAAAGATCTCTCATTGATCTTATTTTTCAAACCAAAACATTGATTAGCCTTTGCTTGAGGGGCACTCTCCTTGTTGATGATGCTTTATATAGTTTCTCAGGTTCTTCCTTGGAGACACTTGATGTTTCTAATACAACGGTTAGTCATCGAATTTGTGAAATCTGGTGCCTTCTCTCCCTAAATCTTCATATAATCACAACGAATTACTTGCTCAATGATTGTTTCCAGTCACATAAATTGCTTGGAGCCTTCCTGGGGTAAAATTTGCTGTGTAAATGATTCCAATTGTGGAATGCATGTCCTTTCCCAAGTAGATTCATAAGTTGCATGTATATGGAAATTCAATTTAAAGGTTCTCTTTGTCGTGGTTATCTTGTGAATAGCAAAAATGGATATAACTTTTCGCCTTTTCTTTTTCTGTTCATCTGCCCTTCTTGTTGTCACCTTCATCTTGCCTGAGTTCTGTGGCTGTATCTTTGCGTATTTCTGGTGTGCCTGATTAGGCCATCCATTTGAGGGATTTGGGATGATGATGATCTCCAGATTCACCAGATGGCTTACTGGTCGGCAAAGACAGTCTTGGTACTTGACATAGTTAACAAGCTGAAAGAGATATAAATTGAAGTGTCCTTGTTCTTCTTATCATTACAACGACTGGCATGTGCTATCCAATGGAAATTAAGCTGTGAATTTGTGCTTAGCAGAATGTTTATTGCACTTGTATGCTTGCAGATTTCTGGAGCTGCCTTAGCTCATGTTGTCCATAGAAATCCAACTTTGAAGTGTTTGAATGCAAGGGGCTGTAAAAATCTGATTCAACAGGAAAGTAACGCCCATGGGGTAGAACTTTCATCCTCATATTCATGTGAAGAACTCTATACTGAATTAGGCAAGAAATGCATATTGGAAGAGCTTGCACTGGCTTGGGGATTTTCTTGGTTGTCTTTAGAAGCTATGAGACCTGCAATTATGTCATTGAAGGCAATAAGTGTTGGTTTGGGTGGGTCATTGGGTGAAGGTGGACTTCGATTACTTCCTACCACTTGTCCTCTGCTGGAGTCGATAATTCTTTATTTTCAGGTATAATTTGTCAGAGGGACCTCCAATAGATGTTTAAGTTGCTAGTTATGGTTGGGGAATATGCGGATGACACCTGTTGTAGATCTGCTTGCCCATTTATACATGAAGTTAATTGCCAGGAAATTATAATTTTGTCAGCAATTTGTCTTAAATTATTGAATCAGTGTGGCAAGTTGAATTATGTCCTTGTTGATGCTTATCCTATTGAGACTCTCTCTCTCTCTCTCTCTCTCTCTCTCTCTTTCCTGATAGAAATAATGATCACTAAATGTTTCTTGGAGACTTTTTCATGTGTATTGGTATCATTTCTGATGCGTGGTAATTGTTGTTTGATTGGCATTTTCATGCTTCCTCTGGAATGAGTACACATCTAAAAAAAATCTCAAGCATTTGAGAAAATCAATTTAAGGATTTTTTATAGGATGGAGGTATAACTTCTTATAAATAAATCTATTTTCAGGATATGTTGCTCTATTCCCCATAATGTTTTGTGGTGATACCGCTTGTCCATAGTAGGTTAATTTGTTATCATTCGTATTTCTCATTCCTCGTGCTAGTTAAAACTAGCTTTAATAAAAAAAATTTGATTGCTTTACTGATTTTGGTAATAGGTAATCTCTGATACTACCATCATAAAAATTACAGCCTCCTTGAGGCACCTGAAAGCGCTGGCCCTGTGCTACTGTCTTGGCGATATATCTATATCAAGCTTCAAAAACTCTAATGAAAACCTAAGGAAATTGAGGCTGGAGAGAGTAACTCCATGGATGACTGATAATGATTTGGTGGTCCTTACTCAAAACTGCACAAACTTGGTTGAATTTTCATTGGTAGGATGCAGGCTTCTCAGTCCAGGTTAGCCTGTCATTAACATTTTGTTATTCATCGAATGTATTGACTATTATGTTATGATTCCTTTCCTTTATTTTGAGCTGTGATTCAAATGATGCTATAATTCAAATTGTTTGGTATTCTTTAGTTCCCCTTAAGAAAACTTTATGAATCTCTTAGTGTACCAAAGAGGTAATTAGCATGTCTGTGGTATCTGTAGATTCTCTGCGCATCATCTCACATGGATGGCCTGGCTTGACTTCCTTCCACCTTGAGGTTTGTCGTCTGTTCTTGGTTTCAGAATCATTTCCCTTTTTTCTTTTTCTTTTTTTTTTTTTTTGAAAATTTTCTTCAATATAACAAAAAGAATGCCACTACCAACTGAAAGAGTGCATCTACCTGATAGCAATGCCATGAAAACTGGGAGAATTGTTTTTTGGCTTTTCACTTTCTTTCATTTGTAATGTTTGTCTCAACAGGCATGCTTTTTGTGCCTCAGCTTATAACTTAATTCAGTCGATGTTACATGTTATTGGATAGCAAAGAGTTTGAATTGGGATTGGCGCGCAGGCCCAAGCATTTTTCCTACTACAAAAAATGCACTCAAAAAGTTCTCTACTTAATTGTTATTAGGCAAATGGTGGGTTGGGCTTCTTTTGACCAACTTATTTTCTTTTCTTTAGAGTATATGTATAAGAAAGCCCCTAATAGGAACATGTAACTAACAATGAAAACGGAAAAAATTGAAAGAAAACATCAGTTTCTTTTGGGGGGCTTGAGAGAACCAAAGATCATCAATCATGTGCTCTTGTCCAAATTCAATCCTCTGAGTTTACCATAAGTTTCTTTTCTCAATTTCTGCTCACCTCTTTTTTACACGAGAATGATCCAGTAGATGTGTAATTTTCTAGCCAGGTATATAATTTGACTTTCTGTTCTGAATGTTTTTGGTGATTATAGCTTATGTAGTATTTTGGTTTCAACTGCTCATAATGACTTGAACAAATATTTGACCTTTTAGGATGTCATTAATGTTTCTAGTTCTGCTCTTTATTTTTTTCCCTATTTAGGACTGCGGAGAAGCAACAGCAACTGGGGTTTCTTCTTTATTCAACTGTAGAGCGCTCGAAAATATCTTTCTGCGTCATAATGTAAGCCATCTATTAGTGCAAGTTTCTTTGTCCCAATCTCCAACATTGAAATCTAAATTAACTAATATCAGATTGTCATACAGCTGCTTGTTTTGTGCCAACTACATTTTCCCTTCTACACAATGATCACTTGTTTACAAAGAATTTTGAAACCCCTCAACCTCAGTGTGGTTTTAGGTCTACCTCTTCCTCATTTGGCACCCTCCACCATCAATATATCACTGTCACACTTACCAAACCGGAATACATGGGGGTCTATGCTAAATACTGACTGTATTTATATTGCTGAAACTAGATTTCTTACCAAAATCGTGCAGGGCCAGGGTATACATCGCAGCTTCATTCTTGATGCTGCTTCAAAGGTAATGGGCCACTGCTTTCTTATGCTGTTCTTCCAATCATAATTAGCTCGTGGAAAACTGTCAACTCATCCTCTCCTTAAATTGACTACAGATGCCAATGCTTCGACAAATATCATTAGATTTATGTGATGCAAGTGAAGCTGATTTTGACATTCCAAATGTAAGTGGACATTCTGGGTACATTCTGTAAAATAATTCAGTTACAGCAGCCTAAGATTTAAGAATAGTCTATCTCAATCCATGGATAAACTTTGGACTTTTGTACACTAGTCCACTAACTTTACATAGTTCCTTTGTTCAAATAGTCATAATTACAATGAGAGCATGACAATTTTTTTGGCCTTATATTTGACATAGAAAGGAAAAGAAAACAAAAAAAAAACTCTTTTCTAGGATTAAGACAAGAACCTGAAGCTGTCATACAAAATAATCACAACAATAGCAAAGATATCTGTTACAGGGTTTTTCCTTTTTTTTTTTACCCTTAATATTCTTACTCTTGAATTTTGTCTCAGTTTGCTGATAGATACTTCTTGAATAATGTGAAGATAGCGAGATGTAAGTTCCAAAGATCCTCTCCAAATGTTTACTTCCAGGAGGCTCACAGAAGGCCAATGCATAAGGAAACATTAGTGCTAGTTTGGAGCTCACAAAATCTCCATAGAACAGTGGTCAAAGAGCGACTTTAAACCTTAACAAGCATTCTATTGGGTTCTATTGGCTAGTTCATCGCAAAAATAATATTGTAAATTCTTAAGTAGAGTAAATGTCAAACAATTCTTGGCAAGATGAAAAATTACAGCTTATTCATTTAATTACGAGAAGTAATCAGTTTTGTATTTCGATGATCAGGCATTTTCATGGTTGTGAAGGCCAGAATTGTTCAAAGCTGCAGGGCTTGTAAATCAATGCAAAATGGTGCTTAAATTCTGAATATTAAGATTAGGCATGGTGGGTTCATTGAACCACCGGTTCAGATTCATAGAACAGTTAAAATGTTGAACCTGAATTGGCTCTTGAATCACCTGTTCTGGTCCGATTTTGATTTTGACCAGTTTCAGTGTGATTCATCCAAACTGATGGTTCCCAGACAGAGCTTTTGCTGAACAGACCTTTTCTTTATAAGCTTTGAGGCTTCTATCATCTAATTTTGTCTTATTATGGCATGCCCACTTGTAGTTTCTTGAATTTCAGTTTTTGATCTTTGTGGTTCTTAAATTTCAGTTTCCTATACTTAAAAATTTTCTAAAACTGATTTATTTTCAATTTGAGAATAGAATTATTATAAAAAATGAAATTTAAGGGAGTTGTAAGATCAAAATGTGAAGTTCAAAAGGCTACAAGGTCTTTCTAGTTTATCAAAATTAACTAATTTATCTTTATATTTAATGAAAAAGTAAAAAAACTGACAGAGATATAAAATAAGTAAAAGATAGGGATAAAACTGTATCTTTTCTAAAAATACTAAAAATAAACTATAATTAAAAGCTTGGTTTTTAAATTTATAAAATCAAATCAAATTATTAATTTTTTAAAATTGTGATTTTAAATCAGTTTGAATTGATTTGGGCCAGTTTGGACAGTCTGATTAACCCCCCTACTTTCTATATGCATCTTCTCTTTCGACTCTCTTACACTCTATTTGGTTGGAGGTGAAGGAGTAGTACACAGGGAGAATGAAAGGTGTCTAAAATATTTATCTTCAGTATTTATCTTCGTTTGGAAATATGTGAGTTAAGAAACGACAATGACACATAAGGGTAAGCTTTATCTTCTTTTACCCTTTTTCAAATATCAATATTATTTTATAAAAAAGTAATTAATTCGTCACTGAGGTTTAATCAAACTAACTAAATCATTCCTACAATTTACTAATATTAATTAATGGTCCTTGAGATTTAACTCCGTTAAGTTACTTGGTCATTCTGTCTATTTTCTCGAGATTTTTCGATTAAAATTTTTAAAAAAATACTAAAATACTTAACATATAAGAACGAAAAATAATTAATTTGTCTCTTAGATTTGACCAAACTAACTAATTCATCTTTACAGTTTAATAATATTAATTAATGATCCTTAAAATCTACTTCCGTCAAACCATTTGGTCATTTTGTTCATTTTCTCTTGATTTTTCCATTAAAACCTTAAAAAAAAGACTAAAATATCATTACACTTGAGAAGAAAAAAAAGACTAAACTAAATATAGGTTATTTGTTTTATAACGGAATGACAGTTAAATCTTAACAAATTTACAATTGGACTGTTATAGAAAATGAAGAATTTTTTTTATTTTATAAAATATTCTTAGTAGTCCTATAGTCCTATCTTTATTTGGTTAGTTGTTGTTTGTAATTGAATATATAAAATAATTTGTTCTCTTGAATATTGATATGTAAAATTAAATGCCTATTATTTTTATTGAAATTAACTCGATGTATATTTTTCTTTTTCATCTTTTTGTGGATGGCTCAAAGACAATAAAATGACAAATTATATTGATCAAATTTTTTGGGGGGTAAATATCAAATAACCAATGTACACCTGACTCTTCATTTTTCCTTCATGAAAAATAAAAAATTCTAACCTAGGTAATTTAGTATCTTTCTTCTTAAATATTAGATATTTTAGTTTTTAATTTGTCGAGGATTTAATCGAAAAATTTAAAGAAAATGAACAGAATGATTAAATGATTTAACGAAGATAAACCTCGATGATTATTAATTAATATTATTAAATTATAGTTATAATTTAATTAATTTAGTCAAACTTTATGGACGAATTCATTATTTTTCCTTCCTAAGTGTTAGAGTATTTTAATCTTTTTAAAATATTTTAATAGAAAAATAAAAAATAAAATAAAAAGACCAAGTGTTTTCATGAAGATAAATTTCTGAGACTATTAATTAATATTATTAAAGTGTGAGGATGATTTAATGAAATGACCCATTAAATTATTTTTGAAAGAATTTGTATTTAAAATTTAATTGTAAATTCTCACCAATGAGAATTGGCAAAAAATAATATTTTATGCTGCGAACCGAATTTAAATAGTTTAACTCAGTCGAAAAATCCTTAAATCAAATGGAATTAGGCGAAATCATTGGATTAGACCAAATCGGTTCAAATCGAACCGAAACCATTTAATTAAATAAATAATAATAAAACAATAATTAAATAAATTAATAAAAAAAAATAAATAAATGAAAAAAAAATTCCTCTCTCCTTCCTCTCCCTCTCTCCCATTCACCTCTCCCTCCCTTCTTCTCCCGTTCCTTGCCCACGAATGATAGCCACCATCACCACCTCCCCTCCAGGCGACCTCCAAGCATGAACTGACGGTGAAGGTCAGCTCCTCCTTCTCCTCCTCCTTCTTCTTCTTCTTCTTCTTCTTCTTCTTCGCGCGACGCTGCTGTCTCTTTGACAGCAGCTCTCCTT
>CANUEX010043027.1:0-19213 GCA_948099535.1 Jatropha multifida | reverse complement strand
ATTGGTAGTTGCCATAGACATCCAACTGGTGCGGGAAACGTTGCTACCCAGGAAAGAATCATCAGCTGATAATATAATAAAGTGAAAAACAGAACAGTTCAGTTCCACCACATGTCTGCAGAAAGTTCCATGTTAAATTCAGAGCAAAATAAACAAAATCCATTGGTAATATGATAACTTACTATCAATCAGATGGGCCACACTACTCGGGAGTACATCTGGTTCTGGGATTGGCTCTGCAGGTGGTGGTGGAGTGAGGATATCAGATTTTTGGGTTGGATTGGACTTGCCACTAATGCAACTCCAGCAAATACCCATCAAAATATATAGTATTTTTTTTCCTATATTGGCGTAATCAGTGGTGAAATTAGATTTAGAGAAAAGAACAGGACTTGTTAAATAGACTCTTGAGGATTGAAGTCAATGCATCAAGAGCTCTACTATTCGTCTCACAGTGGTTATAAAAGACTTGATATAGTTTGTTTCAAGTCAACAAAGAGAAAGAGCCAAGCACTTGCGTAGGTAGCATCTTATTACAACAAGGGCTTGAACACGACAGCGTCAAAGCAACCTTGCTATATTTTCTTGATGAAATCTTTACAAATAGTTTCTTCTTCTCACTTTCTTCCTCTTCTCGTTTCGTTCCTCGACCCGATGACCCAAGTGATAAATCTACGAGCTATCTCTGTGCAGATTTGCATCGAAATTACTCGAATGTAAGAACAATGCGGGACAAATGATTTACTTTTACCAGTTGATGAGGCAGAGCAAAAAGGAGGTTTTTGGGTTTGCATTTGTCAATCGTGAGGAACATTTGCAAAATATAGGTCAAAAGATGCAAAAATGGAAAAGCGGTGTTGACTGAAGCTTTTCTGTCTGCGGAGACGATGAGGTCGTCTTATCGGTTAATAATCGGCCGACGCATAAGTTGTTCCCCAACTTTGAAATTTTATTCTTATGACAACTTAAAATTTTCAAAAACCTATCATATTGTAATTTCTGTTATGAGTAAACACTTTCAGAGGCTTCATTCGTGCAATGTTGTTGAAATTTAAAAATTTTTGTCCAAGTGGCTGCCATTCGAACTTTGCAGCCACCAAATAAGAATTATCAAAGCAAATTAGACAACATTTAATAAGAAAAAATTATTATTTTAATCTCTAAATTAATAGATTATTTATAGTTTAGTATTTACAACTCAACTACAAATAGACATTAGCTTAATTTTAGAACTTACTACAAAATCATTCAACGACCAGAGAAGTTAGAGAGTTTTAGAGAGAATTATTTTTTTTTAATTAAGAGAGAATTTTTCATTTTATTTTCTTGCTTTTTTTTTTATAAATGTCCTTTAAAGTAATGTTGATGATGGTTTTAATTGATGAGAAAATCATTTTATTTGAAACCTATGCAGAATGATTTTTTTTTGTGTGACATAAAGAATGCTAAAGTTTGGTAAAAGCCGGGCTTAGAAGGTGTTTTCAGATCCTATTTTGCATGATTCAACGGACTTGATGGTTAGCAGGCCTTTAGGACGACCTATTAGGAACATGGAACACAAAAAATTTTTATGTTCACAAAAAAGAGGTTTATGATCAAAAGAATGTAAGTTAAGGATTTATATGATTTTTTAAAGTGAATTAGTTAAATTGACATGCTTGAAGGAAGGAGACAAATTCTTTATTTTTTGGACCTAGAAGAGGCTAAACCACCTTAGGGTGGTACGGCTTGTTCTCCTTTCTTTTAAATTGAAATTTGGTATTACTTTATTATTATGGCAAATATGTGCTTTGAGAACATAAGTTTTGCCTTGCAAAAAGTATGTAAACGATTATTTTTCCTAAGTTGTATGTTAATAAGGAAAAGGGAAAAAATTATTTCTAAGTGTGAAATGCTTTGAAATGAATGAATTGCTTAAGGAATACATGTTTAAGTTATGAATTGTTTTGAATTAAAAGAAATGCTTAAGAAATGAATGATTTATATGATAATTATTTTCTGTTTACAAGAAGATTAAGGAAGTGAATTATTAGAATTAATAAGAATTAAGAATAAAATGATTTCTTTTTGGGCTCTTATATGTTTAGTTTAGAATTATTATACGATTTGATTTGTTATATAAGACAAGCATGCTCAGCTTCGATGCCAATCATTATGTATAATTTTGGATTTTGAATTAACCATATGATAATATTGGCGAATTAAAGTCATTATGTATAAGTTTGGGCTCTGAATTACCCCTATAATTACATTGGCAATCTAAGACCATTATGTATAAGTTATGAAATCTTATTTAGATTATATCTTCTAAGCATATGTGAGCCCATATTTAAGTAATTTAAGGAATGTAATTTATGGATTTCATTATAAAAACTTGATTTGGAAATAAACGAGCAATATTGCCCACATTACGTTGCAAGTGTGTTACTAATTTACTATTGTCTTGTTTATATAATTTACTTTTGATGATGATCTGAAACAAAAACTAAAAGAATAGCAAGGGAGAGAGACAATTTAAGCATTTGGCTAATAGTTACATAAAAAAAATTTAATTTTTCACAATTATCAAAACACGATATATTAAGAGCCCGTTTAGAACAAATGAATTCTATAAAAATTTGTGAAATTTATTTGAAAATTCATATTTTTGTGTTTGGTATGAAAAAAAGTTCAAGATTTATTAAAAAATAGAGTGTATTGTGTTTTTAGAACTTATTAAGTAATATAATCTTTTCTATTGTCAACGAATAAATTTAAAATAAATAGATAATCATAAGTAAAAGATATATTATTTAAAATTTTTTACTTATTTTAAATATGACTTTTAATTTAGTATAAATAGATAAATATATAGATAGATAAAATTGTACATTTGGACAAATTAAAAGTAATACAGTAATTCATTGAATAATTTATTGTAAAGCAGTATATGGAAACGGAGTAATTTTTTTTTCTTTTGAGGGGGAAAAAAAAACAATGCTAAGAATGCTAACTAGTGCTTGTCGCCAAGAAAGTAACGTTGGGCGCACACGAAAAGGTCAAATGAAAAAACTAAATCTTCACCAACACGGTACACACATCAACTATTTTGCCATGGCTTCTTCTACTTCTTCTTCTTCTTCTTCCTACACTCCTCGACCCAAATACGAAGTTTTCTTGAGTTTCAGAGGCGAAGATACTCGCAATAATTTTATCAGCCATCTCTATGCCGCTTTAACTCGAAAACAAATCAAAACTTTCATAGACAATGAGCTTGATCGAGGAGAAGAGATTTCACCCACGATATTGAAAGTTATCGAAGAAACGACAATTTCAGTCATCGTTTTTTCAGAAAATTACGCATCTTCTTCTTGGTGTTTGGATGAGCTGGCCAAGATAATTGAGTGCAAGAAGACTACCGATCAAATGGTATTATCGGTGTTCTATGGTGTTGACTCGTCTAATGTGGCAGAACAAAAGGGGAGCTATAGAGATGCATTTGTTAGGTATGAGAAACGTTTCGAAATGAGTAAAGATAATACTACAGAAAAATGGAAAGCTGCTTTGATTGAAGCTGCTAGCTTGTCAGGATGGGATTCACTTGTTGTCAGGTAATATTATGAGAGTGAGATTAATATTAATTATTATGATATAAAAGATTCAAGCTGTAATTATTAATATTGAAAATATGACTTATTCTAGCAGTTGACTTAATTATAAAATTGAATCATTGAATTGTTAAATGGTTATAATTTTTTTAATTTCAATATTGCACAAAGTCTAACTTACATGAGTATATTAAAAAAAAATCAATTTCAATTTATAAAACTGATGTGGCAATATATTTCAGAAAAAAAAAATGCTCTGGCAATACAATTTTTACAAAATTTTGTAAGGTATATTGTATAAATAAATAGTGTATATATATAATTGGCCAATTTCTTTTGATCTTACAACTTACTTTATGCTTCCCTTGTTTTATTTTTCTTTTAATGATGGTTGAACTTAATAAATAAATAGTGTATATATATATTATATTTTTTTTCCTCAAAGACACCTAATGGGGTGCTTTTTCAAATAGGCTCAACTGCAATCTCAAACAGTCTCAATAAAAAATTTTATTTATGTAAAGTACAATTTTTTACGAAATTTATTTAAAATTTTATAGAAATCATATTTTTTATTATTTTATATACGATTATATTGTGAATAATTTCTTTTAAAATTGAATGAGAAAAGAAAACCTTTGATCACAAATCTAGATGGGTATCTTTTACTATTGCAATAGTAGGAATGCATTACTCTTCAACTGATATCCATGTGCAGGGGAGAAAATTCTTAAATAGAATTGTTTGTATCTGTCTTGCATAAATGCTTAAGGTCTCAGCATTGGATCCAAACTTTAATTTTCTCTACATTTTCGATAGGCATGAATCCAAACTTATTGAGGAAATAGTTGAAGCTATATTAAAGAAATTGAATCGCATATCATCGTCAAGTAATTTTAAGGGTTTGGTTGGAATTTATTCACACATTGAAAAGATTGAATCGTTACTAAACTTGGATGTTCGCACTTTAGGAATTTGGGGAATGGGTGGTATAGGCAAAACAACTATTGCTGGAGTAATGTTTGATCATCTCTCTTCACATTTTGAAGGTTGTTGCTTTCTTGATAATGTTAGGGAAGAATCTGAAAAGAACGGATTATATCGACTACGAAAATGACTTTTTCCCAAAGTACTAGGAGAAGAAAATCTAGATATCAGAGCATATGATATTAGATCTACTTTTGTTGAGCGTAGACTTCATTGGACAAAGGTTCTTATCGTTCTTGATGATGTTGATAATTTTAGACAAATAGAATTTTTAGTTAGGGAGGATGAATGGTTTGGACCAGGAAGTAGAATTATTATAACAAGCAGAAATAAGGATGTGTTTAAGACTATAGTTGATGAAATCTATAAGGTTGAGGGGTTAAATTACTATGAAGCCTTGAACTCTTTAGTTTAAATGCATTTAAACAAAACCAACCAAGAAAAGATTATATAAAGCTAATGGAAAGAGTAGTGAGTTATGCTAATGGTAACCCATTAGCTTTGAAAATTTTAGGTTCTTTTCTACACCGTAGGAGTATATGAGAATGGGAAAGTGCATTGCATAAACTGGAAAGAAGTCCCAACACTGAGATTCAGAATATATTAAGAATAAGTTTTGATGGATTGGATGATGAAGAGAAAGACAGTTTTCTTGATATTGCATGTTTCTTTAAAGGGGAGGATAAAGATTTTGTAGAGAGAATATTAGATGGTTGTGGCTTCTCTTTTGACATTGTAATAAGTGTACTTATTGAGAAGTGTCTTGCGATAATTTCTAACAATAAGTTAGAGATGCATAATCTACTACAACAAATGGGTTGGGAAATTGTTCGACAAGAATTTGTTAAAGAGCCTGGACAGCGCAGTAGGTTATGGACTTCTAAAGGTATTTTTCATGTCTTAACAAACAAATCGATAAGATTGAAGCTAACTAAACCTATGCTAGGTACATGAAAAATGAAATGTACAATTTGTGTCAATAAAGAATTAGATGTCATTACATTACTAATTGAATTCATTGTTATATTCATTTTGCACATCTTTCATGTTTTGCAGTTGATTTGTTAGGGAACTGAAACAATTGAAGGTATATTCCTTGATATGTCTAAAGTGAGTGAGACATTCTTAGATCCTAAAGCCTTTGCAAGGATGGATAGGTTATGATTGCTCAAATTTTACAGTTTTTCCTTTTAGTACTCAATGCATAGCCAAGTGTATGTTCAACAAGGCCTAGAAACTTTATCTGACATGTTAAGCTATTTCCATTAGACTGCATGCCCTTTACAATCTTTTCCATCTAATTTCCAAGTTGAAAACCTTGTTGAACTTAGTGTGCCTTATAGCCGATTTGAATTGCTTTGGGAGGGAAACCAGGTAATTTTTGCTTCCACTGTTGCCTACAAATTACGTACAATTATTTCCAATTTTCATGAATGCTTATTTGTTTAAGTTGCTACACTTGTTACAGAATCTTGAAAAGTTAAATTCCATCAACCTCAGGCACTCGCGAAACTTTATCAGATTACCTGACCTATCACAGGCACTAAACCTTGAATGTATTAACCTTGAAGGTTGCATTAGTTTGCTTGAGATTCCATCATCCATTGAATGTTTTGACAAGCTTGTTGTCTTAAATCTAGAAAATTGCAGAGAGCTTGAGAGTATTCCAAACTGCATTAATCTAAAATCGCTGCGCAGTCTAAATATTTCTAGGTGCTCAAAACTACAGAATTTACCAGAGATCTCAAGTAGTGTAAAAGAGTTAATTTTGGACAAAATTGCAATAGAAGAATTGCCCTTGTCGTTTGAGAATCTTTTTGAACTAAGTTTTTGGAGTATGAAAAACTGCAAAAAGCTTAGGAGCCTTCCAAGCAATATTACCACACTGAAATCTCTTAAAAGTCTTTTGGTTTCTGGTTGCTTAAAGCTTGGAATGCTACCTACTGGTATCGAACAATTTGATCAACTGCAAAGGCTTGATATAAGTGGTTGTGAAGGATTTATATCTTTACCAGAACTTCCACCATATCTTAGCTTGTTAAATGCAAGAAGTTGTGTTTCACTCGAAACCATATCATTTCCATTTACTGCATTTACAAAGAAAATGTTATCCCAATGTCCAAATAATCAGAGGTTTTGCTTTATTAATTGTCTAGGATTGAATAAGAATACACTGAGCATCATTGAGTTAGACTCAGAATCAAGGATTCAGCACACAGCGGTTGCAGCAATGAAAGACTATACTCTCTCTCTCTCTCTCTCACACACACACACACACACACTTACACTTACACTTACACTCACACTCAATCTGTTTTTTTATAGGGGCATCATTCACTACCGTCAATTTGTTTTTGTTTCCCGGGTAATGAAATTCCAAAGTGGTTTGGCTATTAGAAAACAAGCTGTGACATCACTATCAAGCTACCTTTAAATTCGGTTAATTTTAAGTTCTTGGGTTTTGTTGTGTGTGCAGTTGTTGAATGTAATGACTCTAATGACATTTATGTTGTATGTGATTGCAATTTGATGACTAATCATGGTGATCAACAATATGTTAGCTACATTTTGCGAGGTTTGCAAACATGTCTTATGAAGGAGGATTGAGTTTTGATAGATAAAATCATGTGTTCCTGGGATATGATTTTAGTTTATATTTGAGAGCAGTTGAGGAAAAATATCCAGTAAGTCGTATTATTACAATGAAGCTAAATTTACTTTCTTGTCAAGGAAAGAAGCTGGACACTCTTTTTATCTTTGTAATGAAAGCAAGTGTGGTGTTCATCTCCTATATGCCCAGGGTGAGGATGCAGTTGAAGGAGATCTAGGTGGTGATGTTGGGACAAGGAGATATTCTCTGATAATACACATCTGACCTTGTTGCTCTTGATCAATAATGTTTTTTTTTCCCCTTTTCAATTCTATTGGAGATGTAATATTAAGATATGAATATTAGAATTTGTCAAGCGGCTTGATTCAAGTTGTTCATTAATGGTGTTTGTATGTCTCAAATATTAGAGTAGTTTCCAGAATTATTAGTTAAATTACAAAGTTGATTGCAATTAGGCAAATGTAATTCAATTGCAGAAAATAATCGCAATAGTTAGTTTTCTTAACAGATCCACTAATAATTATTCTCGTGATAAACCAGGACCGTCTGGGATAAGTGGTGTGACAAAGGTGAAGTTAAATGTATTTTTTTCGAGTTTTTAGGTCTAATGGAATCCAATAAGGCTGAATTTCGTGTTATTTATAAAGCCATTGAATTTTATTATCATTCTCCCTATAAAGAGCTTTTATTGATCATTAAGTTTGATTCTCATAATGCAATGCATTGGGTAAAGTATAAAGATAAAAGACCTTGAAAGTGATGTCCTTTTAATAGATTTCACTTCTTGTACTTATCATTATCAAACATTAATTTTGTGCAGATTTTAAGATTGGCAAACTCTTTTGCTGGTGTGGATACCGTTACTTTTTTTTTGCCTGGATTTAGTTGGGATTAAAGAGATTCTTTCTTCAGTAATCACTTGAAAACTTAATCTATGTTATATCTTCTCAGTTGTAAAATGGGTTCATCGCAAAAGATTTCTTTGTTCTTATCTCAAGAATAAGTTTCTGTTTTATATCTTGTTTTCTTTATTTAGATGTAATATGGATCAGGTTTTTTCACTTACCATTCTTTAGCTACACTGGGTATATTGGATAAGTCTATTGACTTGGGATTATTTGCAGGAGTTTGATAAGTTTTTCTTAGATTTCTAATAAAATTAATGTTTTTTTTGCTGACCAAGAAAAATATTACAATTTTCTTGCTCTCTCTCACCCTGCGCACACTCTTTTTCTAACTTTAGTATCTTTTCTTTTCTTTTCTTTTCTTTTCCCTTGTTCGTTCTTCATTTTCTTGCTAACCAAACAGCATATGATCAGAGTCACGGCCGCAGGTTAAACCCCCTAGCTAATTTATAAATAGTCTGAAAGCCAACACCAGCCAACCAAAGCCAGTCTGCAAAAAGAATTGCAACAATGAACAAAATTTCAAACGTGAAATCAAAAATTGCCAAATAATTGAAAGATCTGGAGGCTGTTTGCACATGCATTTCACGTGCCTCCACCAAATCAATTCATCCGCAGCCGTAGCTGGTGGTTCTAGGAGGTGCACCAATTGGCCCCTTGGCGGTTGGATTTGAGTTTGGTCTGTGAGGTCCAATTGTTACAGCCTTAGCCTGGCTAGCTGTTTGGCAAGTGAGAAAGGAAGAGAAAGAGATGGAGAATAGGAGAGGTTTAGAGAGAAACCAAGAGGGAAATTGGTAATACATCTCTTGTATATTTTATTTACATGAACTAATTAACAAACTACTAACACTAGTTAACCATCTAACCACTTGATTTAACTGATTGTAATGAGAGTAGCATTGCCGGCAGTGGAAAAGGAATGGGAGCTACTGAATCGCGACGGCCGTGAAATTATGCGGTTGATCGTTGAAGTTGAAGGATAATGTGTAAGAGGTATGAGCAATTATGTTTTTCTGGCTGTATTGATAGTTCTGCTCAAAATCTAAACAAATATCTGTTTCTTCTTCTTCTTTTTTCTTTTGTTTTTTTTTTTGAACTGGTTTATAATAATCCTTCAATAGACTCATGAACATAGCATGAAAGATTAAAAATGGGAATTTCAGTTGAAATTAGGGAGTGATAAAACATGTATATATGCTAATTGCTATATTGAGATACTTAGAATGAGATGAAAAAGTTATAATTCTATTATTAAGAAAACACTTGCAAACAAATCAAATATAAAGAAATACTTTGTTCAACTGTTAGCCAAGAGAAAATCAAATTGTTGTAACGAGCAACATGATGAAATGGTAGAAATTTTTCATTAATACTGTTAGGGAGGTGCTCGAGCGGCCTTCAATTCGACAATTAGGCCTTCTCTCTTAGTTCGTTCATATACACATCCTTCACCTTTTGTAATTCTCTGATTGCATCTACCATTTTCATTCTCTCTGTTGGTTGTTCCATGGAGCAATAAACTCCAATTCTCAATACAGAGACCAAGCAATCTACCGGAGTTCCTCTGGCATCTTCTATTAAAATGCGTGGATCTACAATTTCCATCACTTTATATGGCAAAGATCTTTCAACGAAAACATGAAGATTTAATTCATTTGTAAAAGAATTGTCAGTGGGTTTCTTTCCCGTAAACATCTCTAGTAACATAATTCCATAGCTATATATGTCTCCTTCTACAGACACCATGTCGCTCATGCCGTACTCTGCAAATAGAATATGTAGCAATTAACTAGTCTTGCTGTGTTGGAACATAACAAAGCACATACGTAATCACATTTCATTTATCTTTCAACATAAAAAAATATGTTTAAATGACATATGGATGTTAATTGCGATCTGAGTTTTAAATCTGGGAAAAGCCAGTGGAGGGACATTTCCTCTCTTTCCCTAGAATGACAAACTAGGAGAAGATGTTTACCTGGAGCAATGTAACCTATTGTTCCTTTGATTGCTAGAGAACTACATTGATGCTGATGTTGCTGAGACCCAACAGAAATTGTAGAAACAATCTTTGCTAAGCCAAAGTCCCCAACATAGGCTGTCATCTCATCATCAAGAAGAACATTACTTGGTTTTAGATCTCCATGTACGATTGTCGATGGGCAACCATTATGAAGGTACTCAAGTGCAGAAGCAACATCAATAGCAATATTCAGCCTATGCATTAGCTTCAAATTTATTGATTCTCTTTGTTGTCCATCTTTGATTGCATGGCTAGCATGCAACCATCTCTCTAAGCTCCCATTACATAAACTAAAGCTTTGAAATCATTCCCTTTAAAGTCAATGCTAGAACAGGCACTGAGTAACTTCATGAGATTCCTATGCCTAATGTTTCTAAGAGCTTCACATTCATGCATAAAACTACTCGATGCTCCTTTCTGATGCAGGTTCAACACTTTCACTGCTACTGCTTTTCCTGTTTGATCAAGAATTCCTTTATAGACAGAACTATAGCCACCGGTGCCTATTATATTGGACTCAGAAAATCCACCGGTGGCTTTGAAGAGTTCTGCATAGGAAAGTCTCAAAAATTGGTGATTAAATGATGGCTCGGAGCTGGCTTTACTTCTAGAAATTCTTTTCCTATACCAGTAAATTAAGAAGGATGTCAACAAAAGCAAAAATAATGCAACAGTGAAGACTGAGATTGATATTTTCACAGCACGGGAAAGTGTGTTCTTTGTGGATTTTGACGAAGGACAAGGAGGAAGCTTCAATTCTGTGATACCTCCACAAAGATTGTTTCCTAACAATGAAATTTCACTTGCATTTAAGAAAATTCCCTGTTTTGGAACTTCTCCTTCAAGCCTATTAAAAGACAGATTCAAAAGGCTCAACCCAACAAGCCCAACTAAAGCATCTGGAATTTTACCTGACAAGTTATTGCCTGAAATATCCAGCTCTCTTAAACCATGCAAAAAACTCAAATCTTGAGGTATCTCTCCTTCAAATGAATTATCCGATAGATAAAGCCCTTCCAACTTCAAACATTCACCAATGGATTTTGGAATTATACCAGAAAATCTATTGTTAGATAAATCCAATGAGACTAGATTTTGAAGCAATCCAATTTCCGATGGAATGACACCAGTAAGTTCATTTTGAGACAAGTATAGTCCAACTGAAAGAGAAGAAAGGCCAATAACTTCTTTGGGTATTGAACCATTAAGATTATTCTTACCAAGGTCCAACTCAATCAAGCTACGACAATTGCCAAGATTTGGAGGTATGCTTCCATGAAGGTTGTTGGCTCTCATGTAAAGAATAGTCAGGAAAGTTAAGTTACCAAATGAAGATGGGATAGTTCCAGTGAAATTGTTGCTAGACAAAGTCAAATATTGCAAGTACGGAAATTTGCCAAAATCAATAGGAATACGACCGGAGAGATAATTCCAACCCAGCTGCAAAAATCTCAAATTAACGAGATTTTCAAGACCTAAGGGAATGCTATTTTGCAACTGATTTTCAGACAGACCAAGAAACCACATGTCTTTGGAGAGATTGGCTATGGATTTGGGAATAGACCCATTGAGAAAGTTCCTCTCAACATGGATTTGTTGTAAACCAGAACAATTAGTTAGAGAATCAATGAAACTCAAGTCATCTTGTAACTGATTTTCTGAGAAGAAAACCATCGAAAGACGTGGCAACTTCCCTAGATCTTTTGGAATTGAACCAGTAAAATGATTTGAAGAAAAAGCAAATTTTTGAAGAGTGGAAGCATTTGATAATGTAACAGGAATCGATCCAGTAAACTGATTATATGCTAGTGCAAGAGAAGATAACTTGGGAAGAGTAAGGCCTATATCAGAGGGGATGCCTCCATGTAGCTGGTTATAAATGAAGTTAAATATTTCAATGCCTGAGATGTTAAAAAGGCCACGGGGAATCTCACCTGTCAGATTGTTTTCCCCAAATAAGACATCCTTTAGTTTCACAAGTCGTGAAAGTTCTTCTGGAATTTGTCCGTGCAAGTTATTTGTTCTTATAGATATTTGGTAAAGAGATGAGAGATTCCCAATTGAAGGAGGAATAGTTCCTGTCAGATTATTCCTTTCCAAGCCTAGTGCTCCAAGTTTTGGCAAAGATCCCAACTCAGCAGGTATGTTTCCAGTAAGCTTATTGTCGATGAGGTCAAGGTATAAAAGTTCAGAGCAATTGGACAAGTTTCCTGGTATATTCCCACTAAATGAATTGTTGGCAAGTTGTAGATATCGCAGGCGACGAAGACGACCTATTTCTTGTGGAATTCGGCCATTTAAGCTATTGTTTTGGAAATCAATGACCTTCAGAAAGGAGAGGTTTCCAATATGAGGCGACAGAGGTCCTGCTAAGCCTTGTGAGTTGAAGATTAAGGCTGTCACCCTGCCAGGATGTTGGCGACTGCACGAAACACCATGCCATTGACAGTAGTGCAGAGAATCATTCCAAGAACTCAAGGTATTAAAAGGGTCTTCAATAGCTTTTTTGAAGGCTAACAACGCGAGGCTATCAGTTAAATTTTGTAAGCAAGTTGCAGGGTTAGCAACGTACAAGAACCAGTAAAAGATGGAAATGCAAAGTGACGAGTACTTTGCCATATTCTTCGTAATTACCAGAAAACTAGGTGTTGAGAGTTGCATTGCTGGTGTGAAGACATTATTATTGTGCGAGGATGGGTCCACTTGTCGAAGAAAGCGGTATTGATTTAATGCATGCCATTGACTGACCTTTCAATCCATCAGCTCAGCTGAAATTTCAAGCATAGTACGTACGTCAACTCTTCCAGTGGAATGTACAAAGGAAATTAATAAGTATCTTTTGGCTTTTTCTTTAATATCTTCGTGTCTAGGCGTTCTTTGATTTTCAAATCGAAGAAAGATCAATTTGCACCCTGAAGTTGAGCTATTTTGATTAAGTGTCCAGAAATGAACTTCTGTTTTTTGCAAGCAAATTACACATGAAGCTGCAAATTCTATATTGGATCTTTTTTTAGATAAATTCAATTTTAGATAAATTTCTTTCATTCTTTTTAGTTCTTCTTTTTCTACTCTATTGTATCAATTTATATTTTATGCTTCCTTTGCCATGTCGAAGTTCTACATCTAGAAATTTCAGAAATTTTGATTGAGTTGGAAACAGGAAAAAGAAAAGAGGAAAGATAGAAAGAGATTAGAGAAGAAAGGGCGAATATAACTTTTTATTATTGGAAGGATCATTCATTTTGATATAAGTTTTGGGGTAAATTGACAAAAAAAAAAGAACGTTTGTGGATATTTAATCAAAATGGCTCAATTTTAGGGTGCAAATTGACCATTCTCCCTCTTAAAAACTCAAAGGAGCATTACTTTTGCTAAAAAAAAAAGAAAAAAAAGCTAATTAATGGATCGAAAATGATCTTAAAAAGGGCAAAGAAAAAATTATTAAATAAATAAAGAACAAGCAGAAAAGACTAGAGAACAAAGTAAACTGATTTGTCATACCCTCTCCGGCGCTGTGACACGGACCCTACAGATATGATCACACTACTACTTTGAAAAATTAGGATACAATATGTGATGGACGTGATAATAAAATATTTTTTTATTGTATTTCAACACAAAATATAAAGTTTTCATTCAGACGTAACCATCTGAAATACTCCTAACTTGGCATCTTATATTAATTTTGTGTTTTGATAGCTCTTCACTATTTTAGCGATATCTTTTAGTTATTAGTTATTTGAATAGTATTTTATTAAATTCCTAAAATTTATATATTACATTACATGAATTAATTTTTTACGAAACGCTATCTTAATTTTTAAAAATTAAAGCAACATCTGTGTCGTCGAACAACTTTTACACAGCGCTTAGTGTTTTGACTGGTCAAATCCTAAAAGCTATTAAAAAAACTGTTGTCATAGTTTTAACTTGTTCAACTTTTTGGCTATCTTTAGACATTAACTTTTAAAGTAAGTTTTAGCATTTTCACTGCTTTTTTTACATTAACTTTTAAAGTAAGTTTTAGCATTTTCACTGCTTTTTTTTTTTGTTGATAAATAGAACACATCACGTTTGAATTAACTTTTAAAATTAAAGTAATATTTTATAAAAAGTTAATTCTTATAATATTTAATTTTTACTATTTTTTAAAAAATTATTTAAATAACTATTAATTATTAAAATAGTTAATTTTCGGCTATTAAATTCTGTAAGCTATTTAACAGTGAAAGATCAGATTGCCAGAAAATAAAAAAAAGAATAAAAAATAAAAATCAGAACAAAAAACCAAGCAAAAAAGCTCATGAAGAAAAAGCCAGTCAGGATTTAGAATTTCAAGTTCCCTTATTTCAAAATCTAGATGTACACTGACAAAAGTAATTGTTTGATCGCAGAGGAGTACGCCAGCAGCCGCATTTGATTTGACAATATCAACACATTACAAGCATATATGCAACTTCACTAAATTACAAAAAAAAAAAAAGATTATTTAAATTTAAAGTACTAACAAAAATGCACTAGACTTCAGTAAAATGATAATGTTGAGAGTTACGAGCTTTCTACCATCATCCCTATACAAGCCCTCTGTGTAGCCAATCCATTGCAGCAACAAAACCAGAACCATTTTGGTGAATTAATTTAGGTTCTTCTCGCGGTAAATCAGGGCCATATCAGATGGGTGTGCTAAAAAATACAAAAGTAAAGTTAATTTTTTTTTTTAGTCTAAAGGTCTAATAGAATCCAACGAGATTGAATTTTTCGCTATTTATAAAGCCATTGAATTTTATTATCATTCTTCTTATCATTGGGTAAATTGTAAAGAAAAAAGACTTCAAAATGGTGGCCTTTTTTTAATAAATTGGATTTCTTGTGCTTCTCATTATCAAATGTTAGTTTTGTATAGATTTCCAAGTCGATGGACTCTTTTGCTAATATATTAGCAAAGAAGAGTGTGGATTCTATTGCTTCTTTTTTGGCATAGATTTAGTTTTGGCCAAAACAATTATTTTTTTTTAGTTTATGATTTTAAGAACTATTTAGTCTCTGTTGTATCTTCTAAATATGTAAAATGTCCGAATACATAAATTTACCTTTGAACTCTATTATTTTAATTTTGTAGCATCCTTAAACTTTTTTTTGGTCCATCAAGCACTTCAATTTATAAATTACACTTATTAAATATTTCAACTTGCAAAATTAGATCAATTATATACTCATTTAGAAATTAAAATTTATGAAAATCATTGTTGTAAAAGTCATGCTAACTACATATCAATTTGATAGTTTGCAGATAAAAGCCAAAAATTCTAAAATTATTGATGTTAATGTCCAAATGTATGTCAAAATACCAAAATTTTTTTTATTTATCATTCCCTGAGTAGGTTAGATGCATTGGGGGGCACCTATTCACTTGGTTATTGCTGGAGTTTGACAAATTTTGCCTAAGTTTCTAATAAAATAAATTTATTTTGCTGATAAAAAAACTAAAATTTATTAACTTGAACTTATTGAAAATACATATATTATTAAGACTAAAATTTTTTTATTTTTTATTTTTTATTTTCCACTTAATCAAAACGATGTACTTTGTGTTGGTTGATTTGATTAATTCAATTTCTTTAACTTACTGCCCAATCTTTTAACGGTTATCAAAAATCTAATTTTCCTTAAATTGAACTATTAATCAAATGTTTATAGTTTCCTTATACTAAATCTGATTTTTTTTTTAAGGAAAAGAGAGATTACTGGCATTCCATTAAAAATAACTGCAAAATAAAATCAAGGGATGGTATAACCATTGGATTTCTAGCTAATCGATGAGCAACCTCGTTCGCAGAACGTTTGACGAAACTAAAATGAACATCAATATTAATCTCCTGCAGTAGAGACTTACAAGCATCAATAATAAAAGAAAAGGCAGAAAAGTCTGAATAGCTAGAATCAGATAAAGCTTTAATCACTTCATGAGCATCTGATTCAATGAGGACTTGATTCCACCCACGAAATCTCAACCAACTAAGGACCTCCTTAATGCCAGCTGCTTCTGCTTCCTTTGCAGAAAACAAGCCTTCAATCTGCAAATTTTTAGTAGCCAAGAAATGACCATCAGAGTCTCTAGCCACGAAGCCAACTCCAAACCTATTATTAGGCGAACCCAAAGCTGCATCCACATCAACTTTAAGCCAACCAATGGCTAGTTTAGTCCACGTTGCAGGCACATCAATGAACGACGCAGGCCCTCTAGTTTGCAAAACTGAACGCCAATCATTAAAAAAACAATTAGCCCAAAACCAAGTGCGGATCGGAGAGGAAATTATATATTTTCAGACACTATCATTTCTGCTATTCCAAATTTCCCAGCAAATAACTAAAGCCAGCATCACATCAAGACCATTAAATAAAGTAAAAACTGCAGAAAGCCAATCCATGAATGAGTTCACCAAAGGATAATACCACCCGAGAGGAGAAGCCTGCCAAACACTAGCAGCAAAACGACATTGAACAAGAACATGGAGAAGAGACTCTGAATGGCCATGACACATAGGACAGATGTCAATAACTGGTACTCGCTTTGCGCGCAACAAAGAAAGACAGGGCACTACATTATTTGCTGCTCGCTAAATAAAATTGCAGACTTTAGGAGGTAGCCCATGACTCCATAACTTCAACCAAGTCTGACGAAGGACTGATGGAGAAGTTAACGCATTATTCCAAGTTAATACACGATAAGCACTGCGAACAGAATTGTAATAGACTATTTTTTTGTCGATGTCGTTAACAGTGATTTATCGGTCTGTGAATAGTACCATCGATCCGAGATTTGATATTATTTCGGTCCGAAAAAATTATTACATAGTGTTTAATATTTTATTTAATATTTTTGGAGCATGTTTGCATGATTTAGGTGAGTAGAAAATATTTCATGAATATTTTTGGAGAATTATGACAACTAATGAATATTATTTTTTTAGTGTAGTATATTAGGGAATAAATGAAGAGTTATTTTTGTAGAGTTAATTTAATTAATTGGTAGAGTTAGATAATAATTGAAAGTGAATTATTTGAGGAATATTTAGAGCCATTGAATGAGATTACTTAGAATTTAATCTTGGCCATTCATTTGACATAAAATTGGGAAGCAAAGTTTGACTTTGCTACTTAAGGATTACTACTCATCAACATTATTCACCCATCTTTTCCATTTCTTCTCCACTCCACTTTCCCTCTCATTTTCCTCCGTTTTCATTCATTTTCTCTACCTTCAAACTACCACAAACTTCATGAAATAAACCAAATACTAGTAATTGAACCTTAAGAATTAAGTAGAAAAAGTAGAAATTGGAAGTTAGAAGTGAAGGAATTTGAAGTTACTATACAAATAAGTAAGTTGTGAATTTATGAATTTGTGAATTAATAAGTAGAATTCAACGTTTAGGCATATGATTAATGCATTAAATCTTGCTCATTTCATTTCATTCGTTAATTTTTTATTTTAATGGGTATTTTTCCTACTTTAAAGAAGTGGGAGAACCTTCCACCAAAGGGAAGGAAAAGGCCAAAGATTGAGTGTTCTAAGCTTGTTTAAGCTTATTCTAAAGGTTAGTACACTAATACTTTTATTCCCCTTTCATTTTCTTAAGTTTTCAATTTTAGATTTTTGAAGGAATTTTGAAAACTTTGTATGTTTTGGTTAAATTGATGAATTTTGATGTTAGAGGTGTACTTAGGTGGGACTGGAAGTCATTTTTGACCCTTCTATAATTTTCATCCATCTCTGACTTCTTCATAAAAGTTGTAGCTCTATTTCTTATCTTTCCAAAACATCCTCTTATGCTCAATTCCAATACTTGTAGCTCAACTTATGATTTAAATATCAAAACTGGTTCTGTTATGGTGTCTCACTTGTATATCCGAATAGATTGTCCATTTTGGCCACTAAAATGGCAAGATAATATCTTGTGTTCTTCATAAAAGTTGTAGTTCTACACCTTATCTTTCTAAATCATCCTCTTGTGTCCAATTTGAATACCTATAGCTCAACTTATGATTTTTATACCAAAACTGATTGTGTTGAATCGTGTTGGATTGTTAGTCTGTGTTCTTGGGCTTCTTTCACCCTCTTAGAAAATGATTTGGACTATGGTCCCTTCATGACATTTGTAGTATCTTATCTTTCTAATGAATTAAGTTTCACTCAATTTGAAGTCTTATAACTTCAGTTATACCCTGAGAACACAATAAAGGTCATGTTTATGAAAATGCTGGAAATTTCTTGATTTAAGTACTTTTATACTATATTAAGTATATTTATTTTGAATATGTCCATTTGAATTTATTTTATTAAGTATAAAAAAGGGAGAATGTGATAATTTTAGTAAGTTGTAATTTTATGAAATTTTGTGAGAAATATGTTAAATTATAAGATATCTTGCAAAGGATTTATGTATATGTAATAAGTGTTAATTTTAAAATGTTTTTGGATAAGAAATGGTGAATGAGAAATGAGACTATTTGTGGAAGAATGCATTTATTTTGGGCTCTACTATACATGACTAAAATGTGGTATGATGAGATGTATTACGATATGTGAGCATGCTCGGGTTATCAGCCCGTTTTATTATGTGGAGCTATGATCATATGCTAGGGTTATCAGCACTTAGGAATAAGTGGACGCGCTTATTATGAGATGGGGGTGGCACTTCCATAGGCCACGGTGGTGCTTTCACAGACCACGATTATATGATCGGGGTGGTGCTTTCATAGGCCATGATTATACGATGGGGGTGACGCTTCCACAGGCCACGATTATGTGATGGGGGTGGCGCTTTTGCAGGCCACGATTGAATCTGCTTCCATTCTTTTTGTTTAATATGAGCCTTAATTAAGAATGGAATTTTATTAAATTATAAAGAATGAAGACTCATGTGTATTATAATCTTTTTCTTTTTATTTTATGGTTTTCATGGTGTTCAAATTTAATTGATATGATTTCAATACTGAATTTATATGTATTTAAGTATTTTAAAGCATTTTCGAGACTTACTTTTGGGCTATGTTTTGTGTTATTTTTAATTATTGGTTATTTAGCACCACTGAGTCT
>CANUEX010043005.1:0-64612 GCA_948099535.1 Jatropha multifida | reverse complement strand
TTGGTTGGACATGAGTGGGTTTTGGTTGAATTTCACAAGTTGTAAGTTAAGGAATTTTGAAATAATAAGTACTAAGTTATGAAATATTTTGCTAAGGAATTATGTATAAGAAATAAGATTATTTGTGAAAGAATGGTTTTGCTTTGGGCTCAAGTATACATGATTGAAATATGGTAGGATGAGGTTTATTTCGGTTATGAGCATGCTCGGCTTATCAGGCCATTTTGTTATGTGAAAGCTATGATCATATGCTAGGGTTATTAGCTCTTATGGATAATCGGACACGATATCAACCGGTGGCGCTTTCATAGGCCAAATTTTGTTTCTGATATCTACGTAACTAAATCTGCTTATATTTCTTTCAAAATACGTATAAGCCCTTAACTAAGAATAAATTCTGTTTTGTTATAAAAGAAAAATGGAAAAATATTTGTATTTATAGAATTTTTTTTATATTGGTCAAGTTATGAATTTATTTACGACTTCCGGAGTACTTTCGCTCGATTTCTACGTTTTCAGTATTTTTATATCTAGTTTAAAGACTCATTTATGAATTTTGAAATTTTTTATTTTGATTTATACATCTTCAGTATTTTTATATTTGATTTAAGTATTTTAAGCTATATTTTAAATTTGTTGTTTAGACAACCTCAATTATGGTATTTTTTAAATTTTTTTAGCACCACTGAGTTTTATACTCAGCGCGTTGATTTTTATCACGCGCAGGTTAGGAGTAGTGGTTGCTATACAAAACTGGAGACTTAGCATAAGAAGAGAGATTTTATTTTGGGTAGGACATGTATTAGGATGTATATATGACATGTATAAAAATATTGTAAGAGATTGTAAACACTAAGTTTATAAATTAATGAAGTATGTAATTAATTAAGAAATATCATTTTTATATGAATTCTAAAAGTATGATTATTAGTAATTGATTTTGAGAATAGATGACATCATAACGTGATAGTACTTAAGATTGCTTGTGGATATTTAGAAGTGCTGTGTGATTTATTATATTGATTTGGAGTTTTGAGGTTTAGAAGAATAAATATTAGAAGTGTATCTATTTTCTTTGTGTGGAAAATTGATTTTTAGGTAAAACCCTTGCGAAATTTTCGTAGAAATTTCCTTAAGCTTCCATTTTAAACCTTATTTTTTAATTTGTCTCGTTATGAAAATTTAGCCACTTCTAATGTATGATTTAGATTTTTAACTAAGATAAAACGGTTCTCCGACACCAAATGTGGCATTCGTCATCTGGTCCCGGGATTGAGCGGTGGGTGTTACAGTTTTACATGGGAAAGAGGACAACACTCTACTGATTGGGTGTGTGAGTGACTAGATAGAGCTCTTGCTACATCATCTTGGCTCCGCCTATTTCAGAGGCAACCCTTTACAATTTGGAAGTAGTCAGCAGTGATCATGCTACCATTTTTTTTTCATTGGGTATTTCTATTATTCGGTATGCTCCAAAATAGTTTCGATTTGAAAATTCTTGGATCAAGGAAGTTGACATTTTACAGGTAGTGCAGGATGCTTGGGATAGTGGGAAAGGTTGACCAGTTGATGAGCACATTAAATGTTATGGCAATTTCTTGCTGTAATGGAGGTGTGATAAATGACAAAATTTTGCTATCCGATTAAAACAGTGCAAAGATCAAATGGCACATTTTAAATCGAGCCATGATTATAGCCATATTGAACTGTATAGAAGTGCTAAAGAGGCGTATCTTCAGATTTTACATCAACAAGAGCTATACTGGAAACAGTGATTGAAATAGCATTGGTTAAAAGACGACAATGCATACGCATTATTTTCACACTATGGCCTCTACCCGTCGTAAGAAAAATTTCATTTTACGATTGAGATGATACAAGGCACTGGCTCAATTAGGACACAGGTTTGGAGCAGCTCATCTTATCTTATTTTGGTAATTTATTCACTTCAGCCCAAGGACCCATGGATTCGATTCTAGACTGTGTGGAGGCAATGATCACTGAAGAGCAAAATAATTTGTTAACGAAGCCGTTCATGCTTGACAAAGTCAGGGAAGCTATTTTTAGCATGCTCCCCAATAAGGCAGATGGTCCCCGTGGCCTTAATCTGGGTTTTTGCTCTCCTTTTGGCATATTATTGGGTCCGATATTAGTAGGCTTTGTTACCACGTTTCAATGATAATGAACCGGCTCCTGGTAAAAATCGTACAAACATCATTTTAATATCGAAGAAGCAAGAACCTGTTCTAGTCTCGGACTTGAGATCGATATCCTTGTGTAATATGATAGATCGCATTACTTATAAGGTTTTGGCTAACTGAATGCGTGATTGTTTACAAACAGTTATTTCGAATGTTTAAAGTGCTTTCATCTTAGGGAGATATATTATAGACAATGCTATGATAGCCTTTGAATTATTTCACTACCTCAAGCGAAAAAAAACAAGTGAATTATATGTATGCGGCTCTGAAAATCGATATGAGCAAGGCCTATGATCGGGTTGAATGAGAGTTTCTTAGAGCCATGCTCTTAAAGTTGGGATTTTGCTCCGATTGAGTCTCAAAAATTATGCAGATGGTAACTACAGTGGTGTTTATATGGTCTCTCATGGGGGTAAATAGCTTGGCCCAATATTCCCAAACCGCAGCCTGCGCCAAGGTGACGCCTTGTCTCCGTATTTGTTTTTGGTAGTTGTTGAAGGTTTATCTGCTTTATTATCTTCATTTGAACACCATGGGTTGTTGCATGGTGTGAAGGTGACTCGAGCAGCTCCCTCTATTTCACACTTATTTTTTGCTGATGATGCTCTTTATTTTATTAAAGCATCTATCTTGGAAGCATTCTTTATGAAGCATTGTTTGAGCCTCTATGAACAGGCATCCGGGCAACAAGTAAATTATCAAAAATCTAAAGTTCGTTCAGCCATAATATGATAGCCGTTGTAAAAGAAATTGTTTCAAATGTACTTCAAGTACAAGTCGTTGTAATGCCAGGCAAGTATTTGGAGCTCCCTTCTGTGGTGGGTCAATGCAAAGCATGGGTATTTCAATATATTCAAGATAAAGTATGGATGAAATTATAGGGATGGAAGCTGCTCTTTCTATCATGGGCGGGTGAAGAGGTTTTACTCAAAATAGGAGTGCAATCTCTTCCAAATTATCTTATGGCTTTATTTCAACTTCTAGCAAATTTTGTGAGACTGTGGAAAAGGCGATGAATCATTTTTGGTGGAGAAGTGGGGGCCAAGAAGGAACTGGCATTGTTGGCACTCATGGAAGCGCCTTTGTCGTAAGAAAGTAGATGGGGGCATGAGCTTTCAATCACTTCAACAAGTGAATATTGCTTTTCTTGCCAAGACTGGTTAGAATCTTATGACTAGACTGTGCGCTTTGGTGAGTCGTTTGTATAAAGCCCGCTACTACTCTGACAAAGAATTCATACAAGCATCTAGTGGCACGAATCCGATTTTTATTTGGAAGTCGATTTATGCTGGTATACCTCTCCTTCGTGAGGGATGTCTAAAACGCATTGGGAATGGACTGTCTACAAGGTCTTTAGTGATCCGTGGCTCCTCTATAATACCTCACCATATATACAAACATTGAACACAAAGGTTTGGATGAGGTTTTTGTGACTGATTTGATGATGCATGATGGTAGAGCATCTGACGTTAAAGTTGTCACTAGCTTGTTTAGCACGAATGAGGTTAACTTAATTTAGCAGATTCCATTAGGCATTATAGCATGAGGATTCTTGGACGTGGACTTTTGATACCAAAGGCATGTATACAGTGAAATCGAGTTACCTTATTCAATATTACAGACAGCACATTGCACCGAGTTTGGCTTGCCAATTGTGGAGGAGGTATGTGTGGAAATTAGCTCTCTCACCAAAAGTTTTAAATTTATTTTGGCGTGCTTTGAATGGTATTCTGCTTGTCTATGTTGTACTTTCTTAGCGCGATGTGCCTATTTCCACAGAGTGCCTTGTGTGCCATTGCGAGACTGAGACCATTTTTCACTGTTTAGTGACTTGTTCATTTGCTCAGGATTGCTGGATTGTCTCAGATGTTGGTTGGCGAGGAGCTGCGTTTGATTTATAGGCTTGGTTTGCAGCTGTTCGCAATCACTATAATAGACATCAGTGCATGAAGTAGTGATGATAACTTGGGAAATTGGAATGCACAAAATGGGATGGTTTTCCAGCAAAAGAGTACGTATCCAGCTACTGTACAATGCGAACATTTTTATAAGAGTGTCAATTGGTGCAGTAGCAGAGCTTGCGATACACAGACCCAGCAACGCCATTTGTTGTTATATGGCAATGCCCACCATATGGTTTCAAGTGTGATGTTGATGCCTGCTTTGGTGAAGCAATGGGAATGGCGGGTATTTGTGTGCTTGTTAGAGATGTTGCGGGTTCTTTTGTTGCAGACAAAGCAATGTGCTTAGGTAGGGTACAAGGTCCTTTGTTAGCTGAAACTATTGGAGTGCGAGAAGCTCTTAGTTGGATAAAAATTTGTTACCGGGTTCTTCTGTTGCAAGCAAAGTAATGTTTTTAGGTAGGGTACAAGGTCCTTTGGTAGCTAAAACTATTGGAGTGTGAGAAGCTCTTAGTTGGATGTAGATTCATTATTCTATTGTTCCTCTAGTTGTTGAGATGGACTGTTTACAAGTATAACAGGCTTCGTATGGGAACATGCAAAATCATTCTTATTTTTCTCTTTTGATTCATGATTGTAAAGTCCTAGCTGGGGAGTTTACTTCATTAACATTTTCTTTTGTCAAAAAAATCAGCAAATCATGCAGCTCATTCTTTAGCATGAGCTACTGGTTCAATATCTGGTTCTATGGAGTAGACTAATCTTCCTCCATCTCTTATTCGTGATGCATTGTTTTTTTATCTCAATAATAATTAAGCAGGTATTCCTTTTCAAAAGAAATTAGAATTCTAAATTCATTGAATAATCACATGATGTTCAATTTATTCGAAGAAATAAATTTAAAATTATATTTTATGATTCTATTTTAATAGTTTTTAGAAAATAATATGAAATTGAATTGAATGAATTTTAAAATTTACAATAATATATTTAAAATTTTAAGTATTAATAATTATTTTCATTGTAATTTCTAATATGTAAATTTTAGAAAATTATTTCTTTTCTATTGAAAATCATTATGTATACTAAAAAAATCTTTATTATTTTTTTGTCATTTATACTATTTTCCTAAAAAAATTTTGACCATATTTAATGTATTTGTTTGTGTAATTACACTAATTTTAGATGCTTTTTTAATAAGGTTTACTTTTTATTTGTCGTGAAATGACAAATAAAATTTTGCCCCCTTATGAAAACATTCTGGCTTTATCATTGCCTTATACAAAGGTGGTTGGAAGTCTGATGTATGCAATGATGTATACACGATTTGATATTTATTTTGCCATTGGGATGGTGAGCACGCATCAATCCAATCTAAGTCCAGCACATTGGAGAGCAGTTAAAAGGATATTAAGATATCTTAAACGTATTATAGACTATTCATTGTGTTATCAAGGTGGTAATTTGTAATTGAGAGGCTATACAGTGCCAATGGGGTAGGAGATACGAAAGAGAGAAAAATCACTTCTGATTTTGTTTTCTTGCTTAACAATGGCGCCATATCTTGAAGTAGCAAAAAACAATCATGTATAGCATTGTTCATAATGGAAGCTAAATTTGTGGCATTTTCCGCTGTAGTATAAGAAGCGGTCTAGTTAAAGAGATTTTTGGAACATTTTTGCGTTGGTGCTATTAGTGAAACAATTGTAATTAATTGTGACAGTCAAGTAGCAATAGCTTACACTAAAGATCCAAAATTTCATTGTAAGACCAACATATTGACATAAAATACAATTTTATGAGAGACATTATTACACACAAGGAGGTGAATATGAAAAACATATCTAACGTGAAATGGTGGCAGACCCATTGACCAAACCTGTACCTAGAGATGTGTTCAGAGGACATACAAAATCTCAAGGACTGTGTAGATGTTAAATTTTTTTTTTCAACTTTTTGACGTTTTTCACCTGGTTTATTAATGATAAGACAAGTTGATTGTTTTGTACATACATAAGTTTGAATGTTTTTATACATTTGCTGTCATTGATTTGTTAAAATCAAGTTAAGACAGATACATGATTCACCTCCTCACATGGTAATCATCTTTGTTCATTTATGTGATAAACAAAGTTAAGACTGTTTTTAAGCAAATTTGTCCAAGTGATAATTGGAAGAGCTTATGCTTAAAAACAAAGAAGTTGACTCATTTTTTGAGAAATGAGATATGTATAACATGATGATGTTATGTTGGATATAATCATTTGTAAATATACTCAAATCTAAGTTGCCAGATGTGAGTTCTTAGGTGTATTGAGTAGACTAGTGAAATTAAATTAGACATTAAGTATGTTTGAACTATTATCTATATAGTGTTGAAAACCAAATCTATATTTTAATAGACATACACTTCGTATGAAATGAGAAATAATAACATTATGACATGTATGTCACACCACATGTGCAAGATACCGACGAAATGAGTTGCTCAGGTAAGTGATATGAAATGTTGGTTATGTGAGACTATTTGAGAATAATAGTTCTCTACACTAGTACTCTTATGACTTTTGACTGATTCTTGAGATATAATTCAGTGATTGCTATCTTAGAGTGTTGCCAAAAAAATCATGATTGATATGATTGTATAGGGCATTTCTAGAAAAGTGAGTTGAATTATAATTGAGAGAATTAATTTGAAAGGAAGATAATTTTGCAGTCACATTTAAATTTCACGTTCACAGGTCGACCAACTATATTTATAAGTAAACAAAATTGTGAATATAAAATATTATATGATATCAATGTTAACAGTAAATGTGATAAATAAGCTGGGGTATTGCATATTTTTCTATTTTGAAGAGTTTTCTTTTTCCGAAATGCTATATATCTCTGACAAGTGTATAGCAGAAAACTCTCAAAGTATGCTAGTGGCATGGTCTATTTGCTAAGTATGAATGTCCAACTATCTATGGTCAAGTCTCATCATGTGGGAGTAGATGATGTTAGAATTAATGGTCGAGTATGGATACACCCATTACTAGTCTTTTGACCTGGGTCCATTAATAATAAGTAATAATAATTAATATGTCTAATTATTATTATGAGTATATGAATAAGTTTAAATATAATCCTAGTTGGTTACAATTTTAGAGACTTTGAGTTACTAAAATAAAAAGAGAAAGATAACATGTTCTCCACTACACTATCATAAAAGACAAAAATGAAAAAAAAAATTGACTCTATAGAAAAACTTGACTACTCTCTCGTTCACATCATGGAGACAGAAGGACTTTTAGACTGTCAATAATAAGAGCAGTTCGTTTGATCGTGATTGCTTCGACAGTCAGCAAACTGGCAATGCGATGCCAGACGTTGTTCATCCGCTGTACTACAAAAGGTAGGTATTTGACCCACCCACTTTACATATTATGTACGGTTGTTCATCTGCTGGACTCGTGAAACTAACTTTCTAATCGGTAGATTGGCTATAGTATTAATAATAATATTTAGTAACATAATTATAAAATAAGTCTCTCATACTACGATATATTTCACTAGTAACATTTGTAAGTTAATATTTTACTAAATTGAATTAATTCAAAATATTCATAATTTTATATATTATTTACGAGTTAATGTGAGTTTGGGATTTAACTAGTGAACTCGTGATCCAACTAAATCATTAAAGATAATTGATCCAATCCAGCGCATTCAAAATGGTCGGATAGAATTGAATTGAATTAGATTATATGAGTTGGATCGAGATAAAATGAGTCATGCGCAGCTCCCTAGTACATGCGCTTAATGTAAAATACCCCTTTCTTATGCCTTCTATGGGGAAGAAAAATAAGACGACATAATATTAGAGATTGCTGCACCCAGAAATTGGCTTGCTATTACATTTTGATTCCCATCAGAAGATGCAGACTCTGTCCGTCATTTCTGGCTATAGAAATGGACCGTGCAATTCTCTCTTATCAACGGTACACCCCTCTCGCTCTTTCGCTCTCTCTTGAAAGCAGCAATTTTTCTAACTTCTAAACAGTTACTGAGGATATATGTGGTTGCAAGGGAGTCGAAAAGCAAGTCATTGTGAAACCGAAGAATACGGAGATGAAGTTTGTGAAGAGCTTGGCTCCACCTCTAATGGCTGCGCTTATAGCCTTATCTCCTATCTGCAACACCCCAGGTATTCTCGTCCACTTGATTTAGATTTTAATATTCCTGCCCTCTTCTTTTTCTTCTAAAATATATAAAAACTATTTTAATGAATTTTATTCTACGTTTTAGTTTCTCACAATTCAGAATTTTATTTTTAGAATTTTATAGTTAAAATAATATTTATAAGTAAAAAATTATTATAAAAAACCTTTAATATATATATATATATAAAATTTAAACTATTAAAATAACTAAATTGCATTTTTCGAATTTTTTATTTTTTTGAGTATTAAGATAGTGGGATTTGGTACTTGAAAAGAAAAACTGTTAGTTAAAATTCCGGTTAGCTTTATTACACAACCTAGGCTATTTATTATATTGAAAAAGATTATAAGCACGACAGTAATATATTACATTATATATCTATGTAAGGGTGCTCACTGTTTTGAAATCGACTATTTTAATTTCAAAATCGAAAATTTTAGTTCTAAAAAATTTGAAATCAGAATAGAATTAAAAATTGACGGTTTCAATTCCGATTCTGATTTAGAACCGCACGATTATGGTTTGTTAACGGTTTTAAAATACAGTTCCGGTTCATTCTCTAATTGATTTTCCTGCGAATCGTATAATTATAAAATAAAAAATTAGAGAACATTTTTTTATTGAAAATTTAAAATTTAAATATTTATGAAATAATTAATAAAAACTTTATAAAAAATTAAAAAGGGCTTGAACTTTTTTTAAAAAAAAGTTTGGACAATAATTAGATATTGGAATTTAGAGAAATTATTTGATAATAATTTGGAAAATTATAAATGGGAGATTTTAAAAAAATTAGAGAGTAGGAAGTAGTAAAGAGAAATAATTTTATGTGAGGATAAATGAAAATAACAGATATTTATAGTAAATTCAGAAAATCAACTTTCTACAAATACTTTTGAAACTAGCCGTTGTATAGTTGTTAGGATGATTAATTTGGAAATTTCATAAAACTTTTTGAAAAGGTAAAAAAAAAAAATTCTGCTGGAACCACAAGTTTGAACCGGTAAATCTGTCGATTTTAACTGCTCGAAAAAATTACCCATTCCATTCGGATCAGATTCCGACAAGTTTCAAACCAAAAGTTTTTTTTAAAAAATCGGAAAATAGCCATGCTTACATTTACATATGATTTATTAAAAGACCATTTATAAGATTTATAAAACAAAAGGAAAAAAAAACTCATCTACTATTCAAATTCTAATAAAAAAAAAAGACTCTAAATTATGTGGATGCAGAGTCAGCAGCACAAACCACTGCAGATATACGGAAGGGTGCAACGCTGTTTAATCGTTCTTGCATTGGGTGTCACGATGCCGGTGGAAACATAATTCAACCGGTAACTGTTTTTCTTTTCTTTTTTTTAATTTTAATTTATTTATTTTATATGATTTTCAGTAAATATTACTAATTTAAATTTGTTTATATAATAGTGGCTTCATTTTGCTTTAATAGCAACAAATGAATTTTGTTTTACTTTCAATGTTGATTTAAGATTTTGAGAATATATTAATAATTTTTTTTCAATTTTACCCGTATTTATTAGGTGTAATTTATTTATATATATATTATTTTTCACTTTTTTATTATTATTTTAACTTTAGTTAAATTAAAATTTTGACTATGCACTTAATTAAAATTTTTCATTATATCAAGGCATGAAAAAATGAAATGGAAGTACTGTTCTAGTGGCGGTGGTGATGCTTTAATATGAGATAAAATTACCATTGATTTTATAGTAAAATTAAATGGAGATTTTTTTTATTTTAAGAAGAATAATTTAGTCATTCTATTATATATTTTTAATAAATCAATGTATTGCCATTATTTTTTAATTATTATAAAAGAAAAAATGCTACTATTAAAATAGAACGAAGAACGGAGGAAGTATCTAATATGTGTTTCATTTAATTATGATTCTGTCTAGGTATGAGCTCATGGGTTCCTTAACATTGTAAGAAATTAGATTTTTTGAAATAGAAGAAAGAAGAGGGATTGAGAGGAATAGAGAGAAGAAGAGATAGGTCTAATTGTAATTCATTGATTATTGAAAATAGAGTTTATAGCTCATATATAAACCTCGGCCTATGTGGCTTACACAACAGCATGATTAGCCACGTAAGCAATTAACAATTGCCTCAACTTAATAGAGTCCCAATATAGTTCAAAAAATTGATAATAATCAATAAAGTTATTTAATAATAACCCTAACAACTACCCCCTTCATTGAGACCAATCTTGTCCTCAAGATGGAAATCAGGAAGCTGATTCTTGATAAAAGAGACATCCTTCCAAGTGGAATCTGTAGGTGCTAGATTCTACCAAAGAATTAACACTTGGGGAACCTGCTGATTGTTCCTTTGTATTGTTCTTGAAGAAAGGACTTGTTGTGGTGATGCAACAAGGGAGCTTGAATTAGATAAATGAGGAAGAACAGGTGTGATTGTTTGACGAGGCTTGATAGACTTCTTCAATTGAGAAACATGGAACACAGGATGAACTTTAAAGTCAGGAGGCAGCTGCAATTCATAGGCAGCAGGTACTATTTTCTTGAGAATTTGGAATGGCCCATAATACTTAGCAGAAAGCTTGAGATTTTTTCGGAAAGCCACTGAAGACTGCTTGTAAGGCTGCAATTTAAGATATACCCAATCTCCTGTAGAAAAAACTCTTCCAATCCTTTTAGAGTCAGCAAATTGGTTCATCCTGTTCTGTGCATTAAGCAGGGATTCCCTCAACAGGTGAGACATATGCTACTTGTCTAACAACAAATCTTCCACAGTAGTAGTAATTGTAAAACGAGGATTCAATTGAGGGAGGAGAGGAGGGTCTTTCAAAGAAGAATGAAAAGTAGAGTTGAACCACCATTCAGCCAAACCCAGCCATTTGAACCAAGTAGAGGGCTTTGCACAACACATGCACCGAAGATATGTCTCGAGACACCTATTTAATCATTCAGTCTGCCCATATGTTTGTGGATGATAGGCAGAACTGAATTGCAACTTGGTTCCTAGAGAGTGAAAGAGTTCCTTCCAAAATAAGCTAGTAAAGACCTTATCCCTTTCAGATACAATAGATTGAGGCATACCATGCAATTTGAACACAGAATCAAGGAATAATTGAGCTACTTTCACAGCAGTAAATGGATGAGTTAATGGAAGAAAATGGGCATGTTTTGTAAATCGATCAATAACTACCAGAATAGTATCCTTGTTAGTAGACCGAGGTAAACCCTCAATGAAGTCTATGGACAAATGCAGCCAAGCCTGAGTAGGGACAAGTAGAGGATTGAGTAACCCGGGATAGGGAATAGACTCATTTTTGCATCTTTAACAAATGTCACATTGAGAAACCGAAAGTTTGACATCATTAATGAAAATAGGCAAATAGAAATACTGCTTCAGTTTCTGATAAGTTCCTCGAATTCCAGAATGGCCTTCAAGAGGAGAAGAGTGGAAAGATTCAAATAGCTGAAATCTTAAATTACCATGAGAACCCACACAAATTCTGGACTTATAAAATATCGTGCCACCCAAAAATGAGTAAGGGGGCTTGGCATTAGGAGACACAAACAGTAGCTGTATTAATTCAGTAGCAAAATCATCTTGAATATAACTATTAGCTAGCTCCTGCAACAAAATTGGTTTAGCCATAGAAAGAGTAAGTAAAGAAGAAGTCAAAACACAACTATCAGGCTCAGAATCGGATGTAGAAGAGGGTAATGCATATTAAGAAAGAGCATCTGCCACCCTATTTTCAACCCCCTTTTTATATTGTATTGTATAAGTCAACCCCAATAATGTAGTGACCCCTTTTTGTTGAACATAATTATGCAACCTTTGTTGAAGGAGGTGAGTCAAACTCAAGTGATCAGTTCTAATTATAAAGGGAGCATGCTCCAGATAATGTCGCCGCTGATTAACTGCCATTATAACAGCCAATAGCTCCTTCGTATAGATAGAAAGGCCTAAGTGTTTTGCTCTAAGTGGTTTGCTCAAGTAAGCAAAAGGTCTATTTTGTTGCATTAAAACTGCTCCTAAGCCAGTTTGACTAGCATCAGTCTCCATGAAGAAAGGGATATCAAAATTAGGTAGGGCTAAGGTTGGGGGTGAATTGAGAGCCAGTTTAAGCTAGATAAAACCAGATTCAGCAGCCGGTAACTAAAGAAATGCATCTTTCCTAAGTAATTCAGTCAATGGTTTGCTAATGACTCCATATCCCTTGATAAATTTCCTATAATACCCAGTCAGCCCCAAAAACCCTCTTAAAGCTTTGACAAACTTAGGTTTACGCCAATCTAGCATTGCTTGTATTTTTTTCGGATCTGTTGCCACTACTTGGGCACTAATTATATGCCCTAAATACTCAATAGAAGTGGAACAGAAGGTGCATTTGGATATCTTAACATAAAGGGAGTGAGCTCTAAGAATTTGAAAAACAGTTTCCAAATGCTCTAAATGAGAGTCTAGGGTGGGACTATAGATTAGGATATCATATAAAAAAAAGGGATGAAATGCCTAAGGTGAGGAGCAAAAATATCATTCATCAAAGATTGGAAAGTGGCAGGAGCATTAGTGAGACCAAAAGGCATGACTGTGAATTCAAAGTGGCCATAATGAGTTCTAAAAGTGATTTTTGGAATGTTAGATGGGAACATCCTAATTTGGTGGTAACCTGCCCAAAGATCAATTTTTGAAAAATATTTGGCATGGGTAAGTTCATTTAAAAGGTCATCTATAATGGGGATGGGATATTTGTTTTTGATAGTCATGGTATTGAGTTGTCTATAGTCTATGTAAAACCTCCATGATTTGTCTTTTTTCTTTAATAAAAGAACAGGTGAAGCATAAGGGCTGGTGCTAGGTTGGATGATGGATGCTTGAAGCATTTCATGAACCTATTTTTCTATCTCATTCTTTTGGAAAGTATTGTATCTATAAGGTTGAATGTTAACTAGATGGGCATGAGGAAGCAAAGGGATACTATGCTCATGTGACCTAATAGGTGAAAGTGTTGTAGGTTCCTGAAAGATGTTAGAAAGCAGTAAAGAGTGTAAACAAGGGTGAATGGAAGTGTTATCACTAGAGGAAAATGGAGTAGGAGAGGACACAACTTCTAGGGAAAAGAAAGAAGCAAACCTAGCACATATTTTTTTAAAGAATTTTTGAAGAGATTTACAAGAAATGAAATTTAGTGAACCAGATTCACTAATACCCTGCAAAACTAATGGTTTGGCGTCCTTTTGAATGGTGAGGGAAGGGGCTAAAAAATCATATAAAATTGGATTATGTTGCTTCAACCAATTGACCCCCAAAACCATATGGTATTCTACGAGCACCCTATGGCTGTAGCTAAACAATGTCTCTTGCATTTCTCACTCCAGATTTTGGCACTTAGTTCTACTATCTAGGGTCTGACCATTTGCCACCTTCACATACAAAGGAAATGTCTTGACAAGTTTAAGTTAGACTTTTTTTGACAAACTTGGTATCTATGAAACTGTGGGTACTACCACTATCTATCAGAATAATGATGGACTAACCCCTAACCTTGCCTTTGATCCTAAGGGTATTGGGTGAAGGACTGCCTTCTAAGGCACTAAAAGAGATAATAGTGTCTTCTTGGGTATCCTCACTATGCTCCTCACACTCCACAATTCGATGCTCTAAGTCATGATCTAATGCATCCATGGTCATCAACTGCTTAGGTCTATAAGAATGTCCAGGAAAATACTTGGCTCCGCACTTAAAACAAGGTTTTGGTTGTGGGACAGGGGCTATTGGAGTGGTTTTTGTGTTTAGAAGTTGTGTTTTTAAGGGTGAGGAAACGACAGGTTGCTTGGGAGGGAACGGTTAGAAAGGTGTTTTGTGAGATTTAAAAATCACTTCAATAGACTGTTCTTGAAGCTTAGCCTGTTCAAAAGCTTGGATGAGGGTAGTGGGGTGTAACAGTTTGACCTTGGGTTTGAGATTCTCATTCAAGCCACTGACAAAGCTGGAAATAAAATAGGATTCAGATAGACCTAGTTTATGTTTCTGCATAAGAGATTTGAGGTACTCAAATCGCTCCTGATAGTTAGCCACCGACATATCTTGTTTGAGCTTATTGAACTCTTCAATGACATCCATTGCAGTTAATTCACCAAATCGAGCACATAAATCCTTAGCAAATTGTGCCCAACTGGCTGTAGGATTGTGTACCTGCTAGCCTTGAAACCAAGAATCTATACTTCCCCTAGGAACAAACTCGCTAACTCTATCATATTAGAGTTCTAAATCCCATATATTATTAAAAAATACTTCGCACATTTTCTAATCCACCCACAAGGATTAGATCCCTTAAAACATGGGAGATCTATCTTTAGATTCAGTGTGCTATTCCATGGATTTCATTGGGTAGGTGGGGGTCCTTATGGTATATTAAGGATGGGGTTTGGCACTGTAGGCTTAGGAGATGCAATGGTGAATAGGGAGCAGTACTTATGCCAATATTAATAGAGGAAGGAGGCAACTCAGTATTTTCAAAATCCATTAAATTACTAGTAGTGAGGGGTTTGTGCACATGCTGAGATTCAATTAACCCAGTCTATGGAGTAGTTTTCAAGGCATTCCCTGAATCTCTCGAATGAGGATGTTTTAAAATCCCTTTACCCTCCAATACAGGAGAAAACTCCAAACCAACAGTAGATGAGTGTAAAGGAGACTTACCTTTTTGAGCTGCTTTAAACATCTCAGTCAACTAAGAAAGTTGTTATGAGAGTTCGGACAGCGCTTTAGATTAGGTTGCATGCTCGGTATCCATCACCGATCGGAGTTCTAACAGCTCCATTTGAGTGTTGGCAAGGTTTCAATTGACTGAATCTTTGAGTCGTTGAAAATGATCGATAAGATCGAGAATGGTTTGAGCCTGGGCAGCGGAGCATTCTTCAAGAGTTTGAAGTTGCGAAGTGTTAGTCATCGCGAGTCGTTTGGTGGGATTTTGAACCAAAGAAATGAGAGGTTCTTCAAGATCAGTGGGCTTTGATACCACTTTGTCAATGTATGAGCTCATAGGTTCCTTAACATTGTAAGAAATTAGGTTTTTTGAGATACAAGAAAGAAGAGGGATCGAGAGGAATAGAGAGAAGAAGAGATAGATTTGATTGTAATTTATTGATTACTAAAAATAGAGTTTACAGCTCATATATAAACTTCAGCCTATGTGGCTTACACATCAGCATGATTAGCCACTTAAGCAATTAACAGTCGCCTCAACTTAATAGAGTCCCAATACAATTTAGGAAATTAATAATAATCAATAAATTTATTTAATAATAACCCTAACAGATTCAATAGTAGTTGAATTTTTTTGTCCTTGATGTTCTGTCTTTCCTAGGAGTCTACAAGCATTGTTATAAACTAAATCCTACTCAATTGAAATTGATAAAAAATTTAATTATAAATTAATAAAATTAAATATTTTAAAATAATTTCTTTTTTTTTTTCGGGGAATTTTAAAACAATTTCTATAGCTTACATATAAACATTTATTGTTAAAAATTATTATAGGTAAGTTCTTTTCAAAAGACAATAAATAAATTTATTCGAAATACTATTTAATCCTTGCTTATTCATTTCATTTCAGGGTGCCACTCTTTTTCTGAAGGATTTACAAAGGTAAGCCATGAATTTTTTTTTATATTTCAATTTAGTTTAAGATAACAATTAAATTATGGTTAACTATTATATTTTAGTATGAGCAAAAAATCTTTGAATTTGGACTTATATATATATATATAATATATATTTATATATTTTTTAAATATATATATAATATGTATTTTAGAACGGAGAAGCGTTTCCTTAGTATGGCTATAAATATTTATATATTTTTAAAATTTTGAATTATGTATTATATTTTTGACAAAATAATAATAATAATAATAATAATTGAATGTTTCCGCCTACAGGAATGGAGTGGACACTGAAGAAGAAATATATCGGATTACTTACTTTGGTAAGGGAAGAATGCCGGTCAGTATTTAAACTTTTGCCCTTCTTTTATTATTATTTTTTTTATCTAATTTGTCACATATAGGTATGACCACGGTTCCAAAACCGCCGCCCATTTCAGTTTCAAGAAAGATGGAACCAGAACCAAACCGCTTTTAGATGGTTTTAAAACCGTCAGTTTCAGTTCGGTTCCGGTTTGAAACCGAAATTATATAATTTTTTTTTTAATTTTTTAAATTTTTTTTAGCTAAATAAGAAAATTAAAAACAAATAATAGTGTTAAATAAAAAAATGACTAAAATAGTAAATTAATAGTTTTAAAATTTATTAAAAAAATTAAAACTATAAATATTTTTATTCCAAAAATATACCCTTCGAATTGCCATTTTTGACAATTGTAAGGGGGAAAAATGTTTTTAATTTATTTGAGAGTCAAAAATAAATCTTAAATAAATATTGTTTAATTTATATGTAAAAACATATATTATAAAGGGTAAAAGATTTAAATTAAAAATATTTAAATAAAAAGCAATTTTTTTTCTCTTTTTCAATTTATAATTTATAAGTTATATTTATACTAATAAATTTTAAAATGATAGTAAAATTGATACATTTGATGTTGAAAAATAAAATTAATTTTCACAATATATATATATACAGTTTCAAACCGAAACCACCGGTTTCAAACTCTAAATATAAGGAACCGCAACCGAATTTTAAATCGCAGATTTCGGTTGTGGTTTGAAATCTTGAACCGTTGACCACGGTTCGATTCTGATTTTAATCAGCTCGATTTTGATTTGATTCTGGTTTGAAATCGAACCGTGGTCATGTCTAGTCACATATATATATATATATCAATTTCTGTTTATTATGTCAATAGAAGTTAGAAGTTGATCTATATTTATATGACATTGAATTATAGGCACGATAATGTGATTACCTCTGTAATTTAGGTATACGGCGGGTGAAATTAAACCGGCTTTATTATGTTTAAGTTTTTTACCAAACGCAAACGCAAAGGCAGTGTTGTATTACATTGCAGGGATTCGGGGAGAATTGCAGTCCAAGGGGTCAATGTACTTTTGGGCCACGTTTGCGGGACCAAGAGATTAAGATGTTGGCCGAATTTGTGAAGTCACAAGCTGATGTAGGCTGGCCTAATGTGGAAAACATTCAAGATTGATTTCGAATCTTTCTTTTTTCTTATCTAACAAAATTGATTAGTTAACACACTGTTTGGAATTTAAATAGATTGACGATCACTTAATACAAAATATCACATTTTATTTTTTTTATATACTTAATGGAAAATGTAAAACTTTCTTTCATTAAGGTTTCGTTTCACCGAAAATATTTTTTTCAATTATTCTTTTATTAAAAATGAATTAATTTGAACCGATGAACGTTCGCTACTTTCTTTCTCCTTTGTCGTTAAAATTTGCTTCCCTTTTCTCCATTCAAATACAAAAAACTAAAAGCTGATAGCCACTTCCTATTATTTTTTGTTTTCTTGCAAATTTTATATTTTTTGTTAAATTAATTACATATTTATGTCTATTTAGTATGAATCTATGTTATTTATGTTTCCGCTATTTTTCATGATTTATCTCTATCTTGTGCGAAGTTTGTAATCTTTCCCTTTTATATGGAGTATAGCCACCCACTTTGAAGTTCTATTAATTTTTCAAGTTCGCTTTTCGAATTTCATTGAAATTTTTTATTAGATCAAAGAACGATAACTGTTTTAATTATAATAGTTTTGTTCTATGTCTGATCTTTAGGAGAGGGTCATGTCCTCCCTATAGTATTTGTATTGATTTGAAGTTTTTAATGAAATCCTAATATATTATATTAAAAAATTAATTAATTCAGTTAATTTTTCGGGAAAAAAATATTTTTTTATTCATTTTTAATTTTTATTTTAATCCATTAAATATTTTAACTTTTAAAGTTAGACTTATTAAATACTTTATTTGACCCTTTTAACATTTTAAATTATAAATTTGAATCAATTAAATACTTATTGGATAGCTAAAGAATGTAAAATTATTATTCCAAAAATTATATTAACCATGCATAAAATTGATATTTTATATAAAAAAAAGTCAAATATCTGAAAAATAATTCATTTTCTTTGATCTATATATCACTGGTACCCGCTGTTATGGGCCATTATGTACTAACACTAATTCTCCGTAGTATACGTAACCACGATGGATATAGTAACTACGGTTTTTGTATTTTTACAAATTAAATTTTTTTGTTATTTCTAACTATTAATGAATGAATATGAAAATATTTAGAAAAGAGAAATCAATTTTCACGAACAAATTACTGAAAATATGTGTCATGTTAAAGAAAGGCTTTCAATTTCTATGTGAACAATCTCTCCTTTGAGTATAATCTCTTCTTTGTCACTTTTGAGATCAAATCAGTGACAATAGAGTCAATAGAGATAGACTTATCGGGTTATGACCATACGTTTTAATAGCAAACAAACTTAGTGCCCTTCTTTCTGGACTTAGCATATGAAGAAGATGAGTTTATAATGTTTATGGATAATTTCACTTTTACTAGTGCTCTATTTTAAAAAACGATGTAAATCTATTGAAATGTTCCAATTTGAAGTTGATGAGGCTCTTGCAATCCTCAAATATTTTAGTTATTAAATGCATTGTTCGAATATTCTATTAGTTAGTTAGCTTTCTTACCATTAATAATGTAGTGAAGGCCAATTAGTGGTATTATAGGCAAAAAAATTTATTTAACTATTTTATTAATCATATAGCTTTTTTTATTTTCTCTAAAGAAAACTGAGGGAGTAAAAATTTGAGACCTAGAAAAGTTAGCTAACTTGAGGTTAGCATGTTCTAAACGACAACGTTTTAACACTCTTTTCTTTAACAATTCCTCTCTCTCTCTACCATGGCTCTTTCCTCCATTAAAATGGACACTTCTCCTCTTTATTAATTGAGCAAAAAGACAAGAACACACCATTTGCTTAGTCACATTAAAGTTCAATAAATAAATTTGAGGGCTTAAATTAAACGAAATATAATATATGATATATCATTGTAGAATAAAGAAATAAATGAACATAATATGAGGCCTCTCCCGAGCGCCATGAGAACGATCCAAATGATGGGTTGATTTGAAAGGGCACATTGATTATGTTCTCACGGACTGATAAGAACTCTTTACGGTTTCTCTTATTTTGGTTCTTAAAATGCTTTTATTTGAATTTGGCTCTTGGAGTGCTTTAAGTGATGTTTTATAGTCGTTACCTTACTTTGCTTTTGTTTTAAAAAATAATGAGATAAAAACCTCATGATTGACTCTAATTAATTATCACAATGGATATAATGCACTAGCCTTGAATCATTGGGTTTGGGGACTAGCTTTTCGAAGTTTTTCATTGAATCAATGGTTTGGAATTAATAAATCAATCAAAATATCATTTTGCATGAATGTTAAATTATTGATCCATGATCATGCTTTGAATACATGACAATTTCAAACAAAGCATGAAAAGCATAATTTAAATAAAATGTGTAATTCGAAGGGGAACTCAACCCTAGCCTCGTTTATCGAGGATTCTTGGTCGTGCGACACAGTTCTCTACATCCCAACTGGTCTATTCGGTCGGGGGCTCGCTGCTTAGGTTCAAATCCTAGATATGTTTTCATACCTTGTTTGAATAAAGATTAAGTCACACAAAGTTTTACCATAAATTAAGTTTTGAGGTGTCATTCTTAGAATGAGCTTAAAAGGTTTCAGACAAACCGGGCTTAGTTGAAAAGCATGATTAGGTGTCGGATGGATGAGGCTTGATTGAAAAGCATGTATCGAGTGTTGGACGGACTTGGCTTAAGTGACAAAGTTTGAGTTTAGTAATTATACCTTAGGTTGGCTTAGGTTTAAAAGGTTAGGTGGTGCAAGTGTGCAACTTTGAAGCTCCACAATTCGTCTTCTTGATCAAAGAGATCGAGACTTTCTCCAATAAAACAAAGGATGGGCACAAAGACCCGACTTAGTCTTATATTAATTAATTAATTTAATATAAGACCAAGGAGGACCAAGGTGTGATTGAAAGCCAAAAGGCTTGACTTTTGAATACCAAGTCTGATTTTTGACTCAATTAAGGAAATCGGCAAAAAACGGACTTTAAAGCCTTAGAATTGTGCTCAAGGGAGAGATAGATTCATTGATGCTTGAGAAGCGCTCGATCGAGCAATAAGAGGTGTCTAAAAATAAGGTGTAGGTCTGAATTTATAGGAGGCTCCCCTCTAGGCCATATTACCGTGTGGGCCCCACGGTACTGTGGGTGGGGCCTAGGTTGTTAGGTGGCCTGTTTTGCCTCATTTCACGCATTGTTTAGCTTCCGGGGGTCTATTTGAGGCCCAAACGATATTCGATCAAATTGATTCTCAAGTCATTAGAATTGTGACAAAATTTTCTACATCCCAATGCGGAGATTAGGGTTAATACATAGTATTGTAATGATTTTGCACTGGCAGAAAACAAAATCAAAATTGAATAAAAGATTTCTTGATAATGATGTAATCTAGACATCTCCTTTTATTTAATTAGACACGATTCAATGTTTTAATGGATAATAATATATAATTCTCCAAAATACATTCAAAGTTTAATTGTAATCTAAAGTCCACCTAACCCAGAAAGGAAAAAAAAATCTTTGAAAGGAAAAACATGACCACTAATCCTAGCAAAAAGGGAATCTGTGTATATATAAGTTGAAATATGAAAGAGAAAACTTAATCCACTTGGATAGCTTAAATAAGAAATGTTTGAGTGCTATGATTAATAAAATTTAAATCGGGAGTTCAAAAAGAAGAGCGAAAAACGTTTAAAAGCATTAGAGAACTCACTATACATTCATAGACTACATTGCCAAAGGAGGTAAAACTGAAATCTGAAGCTTTATAACAGTGGAAATAATAAGAAACCCACTCTCAAAATTACTCAAATAATTTCAGTAGTCTTGGAACATGAGAAGAGATGACGTCCATTTTAATGGCTAAAAAAGCCTCGGTAAAAAGTGTTAACATATAATATTATTCTTATTAAATATTTCCCTAAATAGGAATTAAATCAGGATTCAGAATCCTAATCCTACATGGACTGTTCGGACTCTAATATATATACACAAATTTTACCCTAAAGACAAGGCTAATCATAATTATTTTCTCCCAAAATTCTGAGAGTTTAACAATTGGTGCGGTGAGCGCGGAACACACCTTCAACCTCTCCCTAATCCTAGCCCTAGCCAATTTGCAACTCTCCATTCATCATGGCCGCCAATCCCGCTGGAAACCCTAACTAGGAAAACCTAACAGCTGAACAAGCCGAACCTGGCCACTTGATCACCCTTACTCTCCCACCTGTAACCGATCCCCAAGTAGCGGCCACCTTGGCTCAAGCTTACTCCCAATTTACCACTGTCCTGAAGAGTATTTTGGAGAGCTCAACACCCGGGGGTGATCCCATCACGCCTGCCAAACCCACAGATTCACTCCCTCATGAAGGAAAGATTCACCCACCTTCACCTAGACACCTAGCTCGGTCTCCATCTGATCGATATCAGGAAGCTGAGTCAAGGCCTACCCACACCCACAGCCAGGAGGTAAGCCACATCCAATTTCTAGATGAGGCGAACCTCCAGGATGTGGTTAAAGAGATAGTGCGAGAGTGCAAGGAGTCAAAAGAGAATGGAGATTATGGCCTTCGTCAGGATTCTTCCTTATCCCCCACTATACTAGCGGCAGCTTTTCCACCCAAGTTCAAGCTTCCCACCTTCCAATCATATGATGGTTACTCTAACTCCAGAAGCCACCTGGCTACTTTTCGAACCATCATGTACCTACAGACTAGCTTGGAAAACCTAATGTGTAAAGTCTTTTCGATCACCCTCAAAGGCGATGCCCAAGAATGGTACCAAACACTCAAGACCGGCTCCATCCATTCCTTTTCACAGCTAGCCGTAGCATTCTGAGCTAGATTCATAACCTGCATCCCATCTAAAAAAATCTCATCTGACCTGGTAGATTTGAAAAGAGAAGGAGAAACCTTACGCCAGTATGTGGCTAGGTTCTAGAGGGTAGCCATACAGGTGGAGAATTTGAACGATGAGGTAGCGGTCAATGCGATGGCCAAGAATTGCAAATACAACAAACTGTTTGAAAGTTTGAGCATTGACCCACCTTCAACCTTTATTGAGCTCATGGCGAGAGCTCATAAATACACCAAGCTGGACGAAGCTTATGAAATTCAACAACAACGCAAGCCGGTCAGAGAAGAAAAGCATAAGCCCAGAAGACATTTGCCTATGGGAAGCAGGCGTTCGCCTAGGAGGAGGTCGCCCATTCGGCCCATCAGAGCTAGCTACCCTGTCCGAACCCCATACTCTAGAGGTGACATGTTTTGGAAGGATATTGAGTTTACTCTAATAAACAGACCACGATCGCACATTTTGTCATGGATTAAGGAACAGGGTGATTGAATCTCATGTACCTATCCCAAAAAGATAAGGGATGACACGATGGGTCGTAGGGATAGGAGCAAGTATTGCGAGTTCCATAGAGATACGGGATATGAGACTGATGATTATTGGCAGTTGAAGAAAGAAATTGAACGCCTCATATAGAGGGGCAAACTGAAACAGTTTGTAGGGAAGAACAAGCAGGCGGAAGGGCAGTCGAGCAAACGTGATAAGGAGATTCAGACCATAGGAACCATCCATACCATATTCGGTGGTTCGGCAGGTGGTGATAGTAACTTAGCGAGAAAGAGGAGAGCTAGAGAGATATACTCTATTCTACCATCACAAAAGCCTAACCCTAGGCAGCCCATTTCATTCTCAGAAAGTGATGGTGAATAGGTTTGGATGCCACATAATGATGCATTGGTGATTGAGGGTATCTTGGACAACTTTCTGGTGAAAAGGATTTTAGTGGATGGAGGCAGTGCGGTTAATATGTTAACCATTGAGGTATTTAAAGCCCTTAAACTAGATATCGCAAAGTTAAAGCCCATTCGTACCCCCCTCGTCGATTTGGCAGGTAAACCAATTCAGTAGCAGGCACAATAGATTTGGACATGGAACTCTATGAAGGGGAACTCTCAAAAAGGGTTAAACTAGAATTTATGGTGGCAGATCTTCAATTCCCTTATAATGCTATATTGCCTATGTGGTGGCTTTGAAGGGTCTACCACTGACTTTACCAATCATGTGGATGCCAGGAGAAGAATCGATGGATCAGCACACAAGACACCTTCCTTTTGACATTCCCAGGCACAAAGGAGATTCCAGCCCTGAACCGGTGGGTGAGTTAATTACATGGGAGATAGAGGAAGGGAAAAGCATAAAATTGGGAGCTGATTTATCGAATGAAGTACAGGAGGGTATGACAGCAGTCCTGAAGGATAACATACATAGCTTCGCGTGGTCCGCAGATGATATAGTGGGGATAAATCCAAACATCATCTCTCATAAGCTCAGCATAGATCCAGAATTTAAACCCATTAAGCAAAAGAAATGAAATCATGGCTATGAAAGACAACAAGTGATAGCAGCAGAAGTTGATAAACTTTTGAAGGCAGGCTTCATAAGAGAAGTAGACTATCCAGAGTGGCTGGCGAATGTTGTTCTAGTACCTAAACCGAATTGGAAAGTGGAGACTTTGTGTTGACTTTACAGATTTGAACAAGGCATGCCCAAAAGACTCGTATCCCTTGCCCAACATTCATCTATTAGTTGACTTGATAGCTGGATACGAGGTGTATAGCTTTGTAGACGTAGCGGCAGGGTACCACCAGATCAGAATGAACGAATTGGATGCAGAAAAAACAAGTTTTGTCACGGACAGGGGCACCTACTGCTATCAGGTTATACCCTTTGGGTTGAAAAACGCTGGTGCAACTTATCAAAGGCTAGTTAATCACATGTTTAAAGAGAAAATAGGGTGAACAATCGAGGTATATGTTGATGATATGATAGTAAAAAGCATCCGGGCGGCTGACCATCCTAGAGATCTACAAGAAGCACTTCACATTCTGAGCGAGTTTGGTATGAAACTCAACCTAGAGAAGTGTTCGCTCGGAGTCAAAGTAGGAAAATTCTTTGGTTTCATGATATCTTAGAGAGGAATAGAGGCAAACCCTGAGAAGATCAAAGCAATCATGGAGATGAAACCACCTGCCAACATACACGAAGTCTAGCAATTGAACGGCCGAATAGTTGCCTTGGGAAGGTTTATCTCTTGTTCAGCTAAAAGGTGCATACCCTTTTATCAAACCTTGAAGCAATTCAAAGGGTTCAAATGGGACAGTCAATGCCAGGTCGCCTTTGATCAAATCAAAGAATTTCTATCCTCTACCCCACTCTTGAGTAGACCCAAAAAAGAAGAACCTCTGTATTTATACCTGCAACAACTGAGAGTTCGGTAACTTCAGTACTCATCAGGGAAGAAGATGGTGAGCAATATCCTGTTTATTATGTAAGCAAAGTTTTAAGAGGATTCGAACTCTGTTATCCGAGCATAGAAAAGTTAGCTTTCGCTGTCCTCTTGACAGCGAATCGCCTACGCCATTATTTTTAATCATATACCATTTTTATCTGAACATCTTATCCACTGAAAAAGATCTTACACCGAGCCAAAACCTCAGGAAGATTAGTAGAGTGGTCCATCAGGCTAGGTGAGTTTGGCATCAGGCATGAGTCCCGCACGGCAATGAAAGCACAAATACTAGCTGATTTTGTAGCAGAGTTCTCTGGGGAAGATCAAAGGGAGGGTTCGAAATCTACAATACCGAACCGAGAAGAAAATGTGTGGAAACTCTACACAGATGGGGCTTTGGGAAACCTAAGCGCAGCGGTAAGAGTGGTCTTGCAAGGACCAAGGAAAATAAAAGTGCAGCTTGTAGTTCACCTAGATTTCCCAACGACTAACAATGGAGCAGAATATGAAGGTTTGATAGCAGGGCTGATGCTAGCTTTAGAAGTGCGACCTCCCGTCCTCCACATCTTTTCAGACTCACAGCTGGTGGTGAGTCAAATCAGTGTACCTTCACAACCAAAGTGCCAAATTTGGTCAAATACCACTCCCTAGCCACATCCCTTCTTTAGAAAATTGAAGAAGATGGACACACATGGAAGCTGTTACAGTTAGAACGGGTGAACAACAAGGAAGCGAATGCCATAGCTTAGGCTATGTCAAGGGGAGAAGCTTTAGTAGAAGGGATTACAATAGAACAATTGACCTCTCCAAGATTTGAAAAACGGGAAGTCTTGATCACCCAAAGTGATGATAGCTGGATGTGCTCAATAATAGACTTTCTCGAGAGGGATGTTCGACCAGACGACAGGCAGGAAGCTATTAAGCTATGTAGAAAAGCGGCAAACTATACACTAGACAACAGAGAACTCTATAGAAGGACAAAATCACATCCTTGGGCTAAGTGTGTAACCAAAGAGGATGGAAACTACATTATTAGGGAGTTTCATGAAGGAGTTGGGGGAGCACATGAGGGCTAAGATGCTACATTCAGAAAATTCATGCTCACAGGATATTATTAGCCTATGATGAAAAGCGATGTTCGGCAATAAATTCACCATTGCAAGACGTGCCAAAAATATGATAAAGTTTCTAGGCAACCCTCATCAGAGCTACAGTCAATAAATTCAGCCTGGCCTTTTGCACAGTGGGGAATTGATATCCTAGGGCCTTTTCCTACAACAACGGCTCAAAGAAAGTTTGTGGTAGTCACAGTTGATCACTACTAAATGCTCATCTACTCTGTACTATGTAAAAAATTCTTCTTTACCATGCATAATAAAAATAAGATGAGACCTCAGGTTTTTTCACTTGATGCACCGATCCCTGAAATATAATGAAGGACACGATGCATCAAATTTTTCCTAAAGGATCTTACTAAAAATCTTCTTTTGGTTCTCCATTTAACATTTGAATGTAGTTGCAGACTCCCCAAAAGCCTAAGCGGCCTATGGTCAGTCCATCTGCTTGGACATATCTCTAAAGGCCTAAGTGGCCCATGGTCAGTCCATCCGCTCGGACATATCTCCAAGGGCCTAAATGGCCCTAGTTCGCCAGATGCCTCAATAACCCAGCTTTGCTCTAAATGAGTCAGCTCACTAGCAAAAAGGTAAAAAAAAGCCTTAGACATTCTCCTATTTAAGAAAAATTGTGATTACATAGCAAAATATTGACACATAGAGGCAAAGAACACTAGTTAAGCATCACAAACATGCTCGCCAAACACGTTCACTACACAAGCGCCAAATGACTCTAACATGACTAAGTAAGAAAATATATTCGCTAGATAAATGAGCTCGCCAAAAACATGTTCGCTTGAGCCTAATCGCCAAAATATGTTCGCCCTAATGCGTTCACCTAAACACGTTCATTGAACAAATTTGCCAAATCTATTCACCAAATGGATACTAGCTAAATAGCTTTTGTATTCACTCAAATGACTAAGTACGATGTGTTCAGAAAAACACTAAAATATGCACAAGAAGTTGAAGAAGTAACAAATAATTTTTCAATAAGTCAAAAAGTTCTTTACAAAGAAGATCCTACACTACACCTACCAAAATCTATACAAAACCTTTCCTAAAACTAAACTTTACTAAACGCCATGCTCAGACAGAGCAGGCGAACTAGCTCCTAAAGAGGGCTACCTCTCTTCCTCATCATCTTCAACATCCTCTGGATAGACGTCATTCACCCACCCCCAGTCTGTATCCGATTGCCTCACCTTCAATCCAGCTAAAATGTTCGTGCATAAACTCAAGCAAGATCGCACCAAATCATCCTCTTGAGATTCCTCCTTTCGCCTTGCTTCTTCCTCCCTTTGCCTTGCTCCTTCGAGTTCAGATTGCAACTCCTTCAATTGCCCCTCCAGCTCTCCCACTTTCATCTCTAACCCTTTATTTACATTAACCAGGCCCCAATTCTCCTCGTGTGCTTTCTCAAGGTCTGAATCGCGAGAAACTAGCTTGGCCTTATGCTGCTCATCCTAAGACTTCATGGATGCAGCTACCTCCTTCAAAGTAGCCTCAATTTCGTTATGTTTCACCTCCAGATTAACATTGGTAGATTTCAACCTTTGCAACCAATCATACTAGAGAGTGTTGGTGTTAATAGCTTGGAAGAGACATTGGTTTATAAAGTCAACAGTCCCTCGATCATCATAGTGCTCAAAAAAGAGCCTACCAGTAGGAAAGAGGCAGGCTCGAGCTAGCTCTTAATTGGGACCATCATCCTGAATAGTACATTGGGACCCGTACCTATTGATGAAGTATGAGCGGAGATCAATAGCCTTAGGCCTCTGAGCTGGAGGAGGACCCGAAGGAGGGGCAATAGGATGAGCTGAACCACAAGGAGTATCTTCTCTTGATCTCTTCCTTGAAGGATTAGCAGAAGGAGTGGCGGCAGAAGGAGTGGCAGCAGAAGGACTCACCACTGGCTCGGCAGTAGACTCTATTGGAATTCGATCAGGAGCTAGAGCAGAAGGAGGAGACACTTCTACAAGAGCATCAGAGGAGGCTCGCCGCCTCATAGCTTCAGCAACCTTAGATATTTTTTAACCTGACGTCTTCTTTGGTGCCATGCCTACACAAAACAAGAACGAAAATTAAACTAAGTTAGTTAGCTTAATCATAAACAAGAGTTATTAAGGAACAACATATACCATGATCAGAGGGGTTAGGTCGAACGGGCCCACTAGGCGATCGAAGGGGATAGTTGTCAACTATCACTTTTCTCAGATTAATAGACCCGAGCCCCTTAGCCTTGATGGAGTCAGCAAGGTTACAGTCATGAGTGGTGGGGGAGGAAGTAAAGAACGTTGGCGAGCGATAGACCAATTGTTCAGTACATCGAACCCACCATCAAATCTCACTAAGAAGAATTTGGATTTTCAATTCTTCAAAGAGGATATCTTCAACTTCTTGGCTAATATATTGCAGTTAGCCCTCACCTGAAGAAAATAGTGGTCCTCAGAAGGACAAAGGGTAAGATTATACAACTCTCGAAGGGCATTAGCGCTCAAGTCATGCCCATCATCCTTGGCTAAAGCAATGACAGCACAAAGAAACCTTAAACCATTCGGATGGAGTTGGCTTATGGTTATTTGGTAGTCATTAAAAAAGATGTTAGAGGTTCGGATAGAGGCAGGCGAACTCCCGAATGAAGGTCTTCCTCATACAGCATAATAAAGTCGCTATCTATAGAAGAATTAATCCACATGTTCTCTGAAGGGCGAACCAACTTGTACTCGAAAGGAATATTGTAGAAATAATAAATGTTAAGTAACTTGCCCTCATCTATATTCGAAGGTATGTCAGCTATCCTGATATTTTCTTTCCTCCCCCTAACCTCCTCTTGACCAGAATCTGCATCATCCTCCTAAGGCTCGCCCATCGGACATTCAAAGGGTTCGCCCTCAGGACGATTAGAAGGCTCGCCCACCAGACATTTAGAGGGTTCGCCCTCAGGACGACTAGAAGATTCGCCTAAAGGACGTCTAGGGGACTCACCCCTAGGAAGCTCGGTTATTATTTGCACATCCTCACTAGTAGACGAACTCATGATTCCAACCAAAAAAACCAAAAATAGATGGACTGAAATTTGCAACTGAAATTTGCAGCCTTTAGAGAGAGAAAGAAAAAGAGAAATCTAGAGACAGACGCTTTGAAGATAAGAAGAAACAAAAGTAGGAAATGAATTGAAATTGACCTTTATATAGGCCAGGCGAGGCAAATGAAGAGACACATCATTTAATGAAGCAGCCTCTTGTAAGAAACCGAAGCCTCGAGCTCCGCAAAAGTAATAATTACCCCCCCCCCCCCCCCAAAAAAATAATAATAAACAATAAATAAACATCCATTTGGACATAAATGACCAAATAACTAAGAGTAGACTACTGTTAACATATAAAATTATTCTTATTAAATATAACCCTAAATAGAAATTAAATAAGGATTCAGAATCCTAATCCTACATGGACTGTTCGGACTCCAATATATATACACAAATTTTACCCTAAAGACAGGCTAATCACAATTATTCTCTCCCAAAATTCTGAGAGTTTAACAGAGAGAGATAAAGAGAGAAAGGAATTTTGGGAGATATCTTTGAATGAGAACAAGATAAAACAATGTCATACATAGTGACAAAGCTAAGACTAGCGGTGGCCAAATTTCGCTTTTCAAAATTTGAATCGGTTAGAACCTGAACTAGAATTATGTTGAACTGAAATTGACCAAAATTGATATTGAAACTGGTTTTTTGCAGTTCGATTCCAATTATAAGCTTTTTAGAACCGTGAATCAGTGGTTCCAAGAACCGATTGGAATCGAAAGTTTTGACAAACACATTTTTTTATTTTATCAAAATCTCCAAATTAACACTCCTAATAACTTTAAATTGCTATAAAACGTTTAGTTATATTAAGGATATTTGTGTAAGTTAGATTTTTTTTATTTTAAAATCAAACGAACTGCTAGAAAAACAATTTGAAACTGTTAATTTCGAAAACATTAAGAAATTGAAATTGAAATCGTAATCACCGGTTTCAAACTGGAACTAATACGGTTAGTTTTCGGTTTGTTCCAATTCCACATTATTTAGAACCAGAACCATCGATTTTGGAACTAAAACAATAGTTCTTGAATCGTGGGCACACCTAACTAGGATCTTAGGGTCAGAGAGAGTACTCATATATAATATAATTTTTTGGTGTAAGAAATTTAAAATAAACTAATTTATGTAATAAAAATCTAATATTTCTATTCATAATAAAAAAAGACAATCATATCAATTTTTTTTTAAATCAGAATTATCCTCTATTCAATTCATATTTTGAAACCACTAAATAACTAGCTCATTGTCAATGCTATATAGTTGTCTTTTAATGCTACATTCAAGAGAATAATAGGGTTATTATATTTTTTTTCTTTTTTTATATCTTTTATTATGTTTTAATGAGAGTTTAAATATGGGCCAAAAGTATAATATTTTATAATTAATTAAAGAGCTCAAATTAATTTATGAGTCAAAACTTGACAAAAGTAGAATTACTAATTTTGTGCTATTATTTAATTAAAAAGTCAACATCAAGTTATTATTATTTTTTTATAAAGATAAGAAGCAAAACCAAGAAACAACAATAGCTACATGGGAACAACTCTCAAAAATATCAACTCAACTCAAATTTTTTATATACTTAGAAAGGCACTCAAAATAATTTAAAGGGTTCACAAATTATAAATGTAACGGTTAAGAGATTGACTTTGTAAATATATTAATAGTTATTTAAAAATATGTGCCTCAGCCATTACCCATAGAGAGAGAAGAATTTTTGGGAGGTAGTTCAATAAGAACAAGATAGAAGAGTGTGTTCAGAACATGCTAATCAAAGTTGGATTGACAAACTTATGTGGGTCTCACGTTTATTATATTCTAATATCAACTTGACCGAATTACTGATTAGGGTGCAATTTTAACACAAGTCTAAAATTAGACTGCCTAAATGGTTAAGTTCATTTTAGGGTGTAATTATTAGAAGTCGTAAAGTTGAGAATAATAAATAGGTAGAATACTCAAGGGTACCTATGACAAACTCATTTAATATAATGAATAATAAAATGGTCGGTGGATACCCATAACCTGCACCGCACATGTATCAAATGTTGTGAACAATAATCTCACTATTTGTACCCGTCTCATATAACTACTTATATTCTCGTTAAATGAATCAAAGCGAGACTGAATATTCTAAAATATCCGTCCCTCTTCCATCCTCGCTATAATCTATCGTCTGTGCATGGAAACTAAGTTCAACTTTTACTTGGAGTTGTTTATCATTTGAGAAATCAATTGTCACTATGGTTAATGCATCTTAATCATAATCTTATATATGGATTTGAACTAAACATGTTTGCTATACTCTTTATCAAAAGCATCATTACATTTAATTGAATTATGATTAGCATAGGAAACATAGAAACACAATCACATTGTATGGGACCCATTATTAGTCAATCTAAGAAAAATCCACTTAATTATGACTTCTAAGCCAACTACTTGTATTAATAGCTATATGTTTACATGCAAAATAGGCTTTTTTTTTTTTCATTAATCACCTTCCTTCCATTAATTTTGACACTTCTTTAACTTTCCATAATAATTTAAAAAAAAATTTGAATAATCATGATCGTAGAAAAAATTATATTGACTAAATTATCCTCTTATTAAATCTATAATTAAAAGAAGATCTAACATAAACATCTAAGTGTAAAATTAAAATAGAACAGTTATTACTGTCTTGATTTTCTGAAAATATGATATAAATGAAAAAAAATGTGAAAATTAACGGAATCGAACTCATATATATTTGAATTAATTTGATGAATTTCAATTATTTCTAACTCATATAGAGAAAACTGAATTTTCATAAGGATTAAAAGGTAATTTAACTATGAATTTTTCCCTTTTCCTTTCTATTTTACCCGCTAAAACATAATTAACTCCCAACCAAGCTAATATATAGCAATAATTATAATAATAAAATAATAATCTTAATATTATATTATTAAAATAACTTACAATTTTAAAATCTTGCAAAAAAAAATGTTATAACCAAATAATTACTTTAGATAGAATATATCATGAACTCAAAATATTAAACTCATAAAAAATAATAGCAAAAGAAAAAAATAAAATTGTTAAGCAGAAACACATATCAAGCAGATAAATCAACTAAATCTCAATTATCAAATCACAACCTTTGGCCAGGTGCAATAGCTATATATATATATATATATATATATATATATACCAACATGTTTTATGTACTACAAACTTCAACGTTAAAACAGTAATCGATTAAAAATAGTCAAATTGTAGCTAGTAATGCAGAATTCAAGTTCCCATAGCCATAACAGCAATGTTATGTCGCATTAGAAAGCACATAATTCAGCTCCGCGATAAACGCATCAATCAATAAAAGATGACTTTTTTTTTTGTTTCGGCTTGCAATAAAAGGAAAAAAAAAAAACAGAGAGAAATAAACTGAGAATAGGGAGGAATACGAGAGTGTCTAATATTATTAATGAGATAAGAAATCATATATTTATAGTTAAATAAGTGGAACTTTAACAGAGTCTTACACAATTCAGTAAGATCGAGTTCGCAATAATTAAAAATACAGATTTTTAGTCTACATACATCCACTTATTTTATAACACATTCCTTAATTTTTTTAAGGAAAAATACATTCCTTAATTAAATAGATTACTGTTAAAATGAAATATATTAAGAAAAATTATATTTTCTAAATATATAATATATGTTCCATATTATGAAAAAAATCAACTAATGTACTTTTATTTCGATAAATTTTTATGCATAAAGTTATAACGTCCAAACACAAAAATAACTTGCATTTAATGCATTTGGTACCGTCACAATAATATATTTATACAAATAATTAATTAATAAAATATTATATTATAAATATTAATTACGGGACATTTTAATTAAGAACGATAGAAATACATAAAAGTTCATCTCTCTCCCAAGTGAGAGTTCCTCTTGTTTAGGTAACAAGGCCTAAAGTTTTTTATTCACGTTAATGTGTCTCTTCTTTCCTGCTTGCTACTATGGCGGTCGATGGTGAGACGGATAGGATGATTGATGAAATATATGCAAGACTGAATCTAGAGGAGCAACAAGGACAACTCGATTACACTCCACAGTTTGCCAATAATGAGACTATCGATCCTGGAATTGATTGGAAGCACTGTGTTGTTGGACGACTTTTGTGTGATAAGCCTGTAAATTTCATTGCATTAAAACAAACTATGGCGAGTGTATGGCGACCATCTAAGGGACTAATCATCAAAGAGTCAGGAAATAATGCCTTTCTTTTTTAGTTTTTCCATGCTATTGATGTTGAAAGGGTGCTTAAGGGATGCCCATGGAATTTTTCACAGAACCCTTTTTTGTTGCGTGAATTGAAGCCACATGAGAAGCTGAGGGAAGTTGAGCTTACAAGGCTAGACATATGGGTGCAACTTCATGGTGTGCCAAATGGTTATTTTTTTAAACGTGTTGGACGTGATGTGGGAAATTACATTGGTGTTTTTCTTGAGTCAGACCAACGGAATTACATTAGCATACGAAGGGATTATATGCAGATTAGGGTTGAAATTGACGTCTAAAAACCATTAAAAAGAAGGATGGAAATAAAAAAAATCACAGGGTGAGTGGGTGTGGATTGACTTCAAGTATGAAAGACTCACTACATTTTGTTACTTTTGTGGTTACCTTGGTCACTTTGATCATTTTTGTAGTAAACTTTTTGACGTGCTATTAATTCCTCGTGAAAAATTTGCTTATGGCCCATGGATAAAAGCAGATAACCAGAGGGTGTCGCAAGAGGGGGTGAAGTGGCTGAGATCGGAGAGGGATTTCATTGGAGGTTCAAGTGGTGGTTCAGCATAAGGTTCGGAGGCTCAAGAAGATGACAACTATGTAATATTGAATTTTCAGGGAGTCAGTAGTCATGTTCACTATAACCTCTTTGGTAACAAATCAGGCGATATTATTGGTATAAATAGGGAGTCTACCATAGTTAATGTCATAATGAATAAGGCAACTATTGACCATGTCGATATGCCAACGGATGATGTGAATAGGGGTGCCTTAATTATTTTGGATTCAAAATGCAAATGTATTAAGGAGGAGTGCGACAAACAGATATTCCAATGGAGAGGTGATTTCTACTACACATATAGGATTGTTTGATCATATGGGGGGTCCCAGAGTTGGCAATAGATATTCCAAAAAACTTGAATTCGACGAGTGCGGTTCCCAGACCCGCCCAACCCAATGAGTACTTTAAGTTGGAACTATCGTGGGCTTGGGAACCCACGTATGGTTCGGGTCCTATAAGACCTTATTATGGAAAAAAGACCCAAGTTTCTATTTTTGATGGAGACGATGATAATAAAGAATAAAGTGTTTAAGCTACGAGACACTTTGGGGGTTTATAGGTTCTTTTATTGTGGATCTTGTAGGCCATAGTGGTGGCATTGCGTTATTTTGGAAAGACTCAGACAATGCAATGCTCATAAGTTATTCTACACATCATATCGATATTGAAGTTCATATGGAGGGTATGTCTAAATGGAGGCTAATGGGATTTTATGGTCATGTGGGACGTAACTTAAGAAGACAGAGTTGGAATCTCTTAAGGTCATTATCTTCTAAGTCATCTCTTCCTTAGTTGGTAATAAGTGATTTTCACGACATCTTATATGCTTTTGAGAAGGAAGGACGAGTTCCTCAACCGAGGTGGTTAATGGATGGCTTTAGAACAGCTTTAGCAAATTATGGTCTCATTGACTTAGGTTTTTTAGGGTCCAAGTTGACATGGATGAATCAATGGGCAAGAAATGAGTTGATAAGGGAAAGGCTTGATTGTGCGGTTCATACAACTGCATGGCAAAATTTGTTTCAACATGCAACTATTTCGATTTTGGAGGCAATAACATCAGATCATAAGCCCATTTTTCTTTCATTGGACTTGGTGAATCAACATTTTGTGGCAAAATGGTTATGTTTTGAAAACTCATAGACTAATGAGGTCGATTGTAGAGAGGTGGTTTGAGAAGGATGGCAGGCCGACCGAGGGGTGGGTTTTAATGAGAAAATCTAGTCTTGTTTTTGAAAGCTACAATCATGGTCATAAATTTTCATAAGGAGTTTCAAGAAGCCTTAAAGGATCATAAACAGAGACTAGCTTGGATACGGCAACACTCTTCTGGCTCTAATCCCATTTTATTATGGCAGGTTGAAGAGCAATATGCCACTCTCCTCTTTCAATAGGAGCAATACTGGAAACAACGCTCTAAAATAATTCTAGCTAGTGGGTACGTGGTGATGCGAATACCAAATATTTTCACATGATGGCATCACATCAACATACGAAAAATAATATTCAGCAGCTCAAGGATGCAAATGGTATGTGGGTCTCATGGAATAATGGTTTATCACCAGGTATTGCTTGATTTTTATGGTAATTTATTTCATTCGATAGCTAGGGAATTTTCTTTTGTGGTGGATTGTGTAGCTCCTGTGATTACTACAAAACAAAATGGTTTCTTGTTAGCGTCTTACACAAGTCAAGAAGTCAAAGATGCTTTGTTCTCTATGCATCTCGACAAAGCACTTGGGCCTGATGGTTTGAATTTGGGGTTTTTCCAAACATACTGGGACATTATTAGGGATGATGTAACTGCTGCCTGTCTTCCTTATTTGCACTCGAATGGTAATTTGCCGGGATCAATCTGTAATAATATTATTCTGCTTCCAAAAAAATAGAATCTAGAGTTTGTTGTGGATTTGTGGCCTATTTCTCTTTGCAATGTGGTTGACAGAGTTGTGTGTAAAATGGTGGCCAATTGATTAAAAATAATTTTGCTGTGTGCGATTGATAACTCGCAAAGTGCTTATGGCCTTTGAATTATTTCATAAGCTTAAGAGGAAGACACAGGGGAATGAAGGAATTTTTACACTAAAAACCAATATGAGAAGGCATATGATTGCGTCGAGTGGTATTTTTTAGAGGCAATGATGTTGAAATTGGGCTTTGACGTTCGTTGGGTAACAAACATTATAAGCATAGTTTTATTGGTCGTTTATTATGTTGCTAAAGGTGGTGAGGAATTTAGGTCAATTTTTCCCTCAAGGGGTTTGTGGCAAGGTGATCCTCTTTCACCATACCTATTCATTATCTATGCTCAAGGTTTATCTTCCATGTTACATAAATCTGAGGCTTAAGGTTTACTACATGGATCAAGTGTAATAACAACAAGCACTCCTATTTCTCATTTGTATTTTGCTGATGATTGTTTATTTTTTTGCTCGATCAAATCTCTTAGAAGCAACTCAACTCAAGCATTGTTTATCCTTATATGAACATGCATTTGGTCAGTGGCAAGACTCACACGATTTTGTCCTACGGGTGAAATGAAAACTTCTAGAAGGTCACCCATCCTAGGATTTCTATCCAGCGAGCACGCCTAATCCTGGAGTTCTTCCAACTCTCTAGCCATTCCATCAAAAGGCGCCTTTGATGATTAGTTTCCCCCCTTTCGATTTATAATTCGATTCATTTCTGTGTCCCGCATTCTACTACCTTAGCTAGCTTACCATTCTAGAAGCTCGCCATGTAACACCCGCCGCCCCATCCTAGAGAACCAGACGGCGGACGCCACATTCAGTGCCGGAGAACCTCCTTATACCATTACTACTCTAGATCACATATTAGAAATGGTTAAATTTTTATAAGGAGGCAAATAATTTAAAATTTAAAAATAGTGTTTAAGGAAATTTCTAAGAAAATTTCGCAAGAGTTTTCCCTAAAAATTAACTTGCCACACAAAGAAAATATACACACTTCCAATATAACTTCTCCAAACCCTAAATTCTCCAATTCAACTCAAATCATAAGCAAGCACTTCTAAAATATACGATCAAATCATCTCATTATATTAGTAACCATTCAAGATATCTAAGCATATCATTATTCATACACCATACAAATAATCGAATAATAATAATTAATCGGCCACCGACTTCATTTAAAATTTATTCAAATACTTACAACCTCAACATTATTCACAATGAGTCTATACATGCCATAATTTACATTACATACACATCCTACCCAAATAAAAACTACACTTCTATTCTGATGCTTCCTCTCTGGTCTTTGAGTAGCACTCACAGCTCACAATCTGTGCATAATAAAAATCAACGCGCTGAGTGGAAGACTCAGTGGTGCTAAATAATCAACAATGAAAATAATACGAAAAGCCAAATATTCATTCTCGAAAAATGCTTTTAAATACTCAAATTAAATATAGAATAAATACCAAAATCACATTAATTAAATTGGAACACTATGAAAACCATAAAAAGGTTATAACACACATGAGTCCTCTTTTCTTTTAATTTACCAGAAATTTTATTTTTAGTTAAGGCTCATACCTACATAAAGAATGTAAGCAGATTCAATCGTGGCCTCTAAAAGTGCCACCCCCATCATATAATCGTGGCCTATGATAGCGCCACCGTGGCCTGTGGAAGCGCCACCCTCCCATCTCACAATAAGCGCGTCAGCTTATTTATAAGGGCTGATAACCCTAGCATATGATCATAGCTCCCCCAAATAAAATGGGCTAATAACCCAAACATGCTCTCATATCACAATACATCTCATCATATCACATATCTATCATATATAGTAGAGCCAAAAATAAATGTATTCACCCACCATAAATCTTATTTCTCATGCACCAATTCCTTATTTAAAATATTTAAATTTAACACTTATTATTTCAAAATCACTTAGTTTATAACTTAACTCATCCATCAAAATCAATTCATGTTTCAAGTGAAAACCTTTCTTTCATAAAGCCTCCATTAAAAATACTAAACATCAACTTACAACTACCTCTCAAAATCATTAAATTCATTTGTCAAACCATTAATCATAAAACCCCAAATTCACCATTCAAAAGCTTCTTTAAATCATGAAAAATACTTAAACATTAGAATTTAAATTCAAGCTTTAAAACCACCACCAAGTTACTTATTCTTAATCTCATTTAAATCAAAATCAAGCTTAAAAATCAAAGAAATCAATATGTCCTTCATCTTGACATATTTCGGTCACTCCTCAAAATCAAGGGGAAAAAGGTTTCTTTCCCAAATTTATTTCATAAATCACAAGAAAATAAATTCCAAAATTCATTTACAATCATAGGAAATCAAAAACAACAACCAAAAATCAATGTCCTTCCTTAGAGGAGGGTTCGGACATTTATGAAGGGAGAGGGAGGAGAAGTTCCTCTTCCTATTCAAGCATTTACATATGCTTAAAAATCATAGAAAATCATATTAAAACATCCAAAATATCAATTCCCAACACAATTCACAAATTTATCAAAAATCATTCAAAACCTTAAAATTTACAACTTAAAGAAAATGAAAGAGACATTGAAATAGTAAAGCACTAACCTCTCAAACAAACTTAAAGAAGCTTAAAATCTCTATTCTTGAGCCTTCTCCTTGCATTTATGAGAGGGTTCTCCAACCTCTTCAAAATAGGAGAAAATGACATTTAACCTAAAATTAATCATAAGAAAATGAAAGAGCATGATTTAATGCATAGATTCCATGGCTAATCTTAGAATTATACTTAATAAATCACAAAACCCATAAATTCACAACTTACCTCCTTTAATGGCAACTTCTAATCCAAGGCTTAAGAACTCCAAATTCAACCTTCTACTAATTAATTACTATGGTTTAATCAAGATTCTATGATTTAATTAGGTTATTTAGTAGTGATTTGTGGTGGAAAAATGAAAGAAAATGGAGAAGAAGGAGAGCTTGAAGTTGGTGTGGAAGATGGAGATGGAAGGAGAGAGAAAGTGTTGATGGGTTAAGTAGCAAAGTCAAACTTTGCTTCCTCAGTTTATGCTAAATCAATGGCCATGATAAAGTCTTAGGTAATCTCATCCAATGGCTCCAAATATTCCTCAAATAATTTATTTCCAAATATTATTTAACTCCTCAATTTAATTAAATTAACTCCTAAAAAATAATTTACCATTTATTCCTCAATATACCACAATAAAAATAATATTCCCTAGTTGTCGCAATTCTCTGGAAATATTTAAGAAATATTTTCTACCCACCTAAATCATGTAAACATGGTCCAAAAATATTAATTATAATATTAGACACATGTGGTAATTTTTTCAGACCAAAATAATACCAAGTCCCGAACTGATGGTACTATTCACAGACCGATAAACACTATTACCGACACCGAAAAAAAACTCTAAAAAATGGACCATTACATATACACATTGAAGTTGAAAGATTAGGTGTTAAAATTCTTTAAATAATTTCTAAACCTGGTTGGGAGACAAACAGGCAAGAAGCTGAAGTGCATCAGAACAGATAATGGTGGAGAATACATTAGGTCATTCGAAGCTTTCTGCAAAGAGCATGTATTCGACGTCGAATAACACCTCCCAAGACACTACAATTGAACGGTTTAGCTGAGAGGATGAATAGGATTTTGATGGAGAGAGTCAGATGTTTACTCTCACATGCAAAGTTGTCTAAAAGATTTTGGGGTGAATATCTACTTGTGACGCTTCATATTTTAAATCGTTCACCCTGTGTCCCTTTATAGTATGATACTCCAAAAAGAGTATGGTCAGACAATTATGTTTTCCATAATGATTTGCAGGTATTTGGTTGTAAAGCCTTTGTTCATATCCCTAAGGATGAGAGGTCGAAGCTTGATGTGAATACCAGACAATATCTATTCGTTGGGTATGGCCAAGACCAATTTGATTATAGATTTTATGACCCAATCCAGGAAAAGATGATAAGAAGTCGAGATGTGGTATTTATTGAAGATCAAACTACTGAAGACGTTGAAAAGGCTAAGAAGTAGACTGCCAATAGATTTGATGGTGATTCAACAGATATTCATATAGTTCCTCCAACAATAGAATAGAGACAAATTGGAGATGAGGAAAATGTTTCACAAGAACAAGAGCCAGAGTTAGAAAATCCAAAAGTTCCTAATGAGAATGAACCAGATGATGATTCTAATGATGTTCATGTTCAACCACCAGCACTGGAAGGTTCTCAAACATTAAGAAGATCTAGTAGAGTTAGACAACCATCTACTAGATATCTAGTAAATGAGTATGTACTGATGACTGATCAAGGAGAACCTAAATGCTTTGAAGAAGCCATGGAAAATGAACACAAAAGGAACTGGATTGAAGTCATGCAAGATAAGATGAAATCCTCGCATAAGAATAAAATATTTGAGCTGCTGAAGCTAATTAAATGCAAGAAAACTTTAAAAAACAAATGGGTTTTCAGAATTAAGCAAGAAGAACATAGCACCAAACCACAGTTCAAAGCTATATTGGTTGTGAAAGGATTCAATCAAAGAAGGGGTATTGACTTTGATGAGATTTTTTCACCCATTGTGAAAATGACATCTATTCGAACAGTGCTCGAACTGGCCACCAGGTTTGATCTTAAAATCAAGCAATTGGATGTAAAAAATGCCTTCTTACATGGTGACTTGGAAGAAGAAATATACATGGAGCAACTAGAAGGTTTCATAAAAAAAGGAAAAGAGGACTATGTATGTAAATTGAAGAAAAGCTTATACAGCTTGAAACAAGCATCGAGATGGTGGTATAAAAAGTTTGAGTCTGTTACGAGAGAGCAAGGCTACAGAAAGACTACTTCAGATTACTGTATTTTTGTGAAGAAATTCTCTAATAATGACTACATTATTTTTTTACTTTATGTGGATGATATGTTGATTATTGGTTAGAATTCTACCAGAATTAAAGCTTGAAGAAACAACTAAGTCTTTTGCCTTGAAAGACTTGAGACTAGAAAAACAGATTCTTAGCATGAAAATTACAAGGAATTGAAGTGTCAAAAAATTATGGTTGTCATAGGAAAAGTCATAGAAAAAGTACTTCAAAGGTTTAAAATGGAGAATGTTAAAGTAGTTAGTTGTTCTCTTGCTAATCACTCTAGATTGAGTTCAAAATAGTGTCCTTCTATCGATGAAGAGAAGGAAGAAATAGAAAAGATTTCATATGCTTCAGCAGTTGAAAGTTTGATGTATGCCATGGTTTGTACATGGCCAGACATTTCTTACTCAGTTGGAGTAGTGAGTCGGTTTCTTTCGAATCTTGAAAAGGAACATTGGGCTGCAGTAAAGTGGATTTTCAGGTATCCTAAAGGTACAATTAAAACATGTTTATGCTTTAGGTATGATAAGCTAGTATTAGTTGGTTACACTGATGAAGATATGGCTGGTGATATTGACTTAAGAAAGTCTACGTTAGGTTATCTAATCACATTTACAAGGGGAGCTGTGTCATGGAAATCAAGACAACAAAAGTATGTCGCTCTTTCAACAACTGATGCAAGGTTTATAATACTAACAGAAGCATGCAAGGAGTTATTGTGGATGAAGAAGTTCTTGAATGAACTCGAAATTCATCAAGAGCAGTGTCAAATATTTTGCGATAGTCAGAGCCAAATTCACCTTGGAAAGAATGCCTCCTTCCATTTCAAATCAAAACACATTGATGTTAGATCAGAGATGTATTGGAGATGAAGTAGTTACAACTTGAGAAAATCCATACAGATGAAAATGGATCAAACATGCTGACGAAGATTCTTCTAAAGGAAAAATTTGAATACTGTCGATTAACTGTAGGGATGAAGGAAAACATGGCGAACCTACCGACTTGAATGCGAGGAGGAGATTTATTGGTGTGGTCCCATTCAAGTGGGCACCGCCCACTAATTTTTTTTTGTTGATTCCCTTTTGAGTTAAAGTTGCGCACTGTTTGTTGATTTTTTGGTCAAGGTTGATGCAATGGTAGCTCACCAATCTCTTGAGTAAAAACTTCATTTTTGTATATAAATATGTGAATATGTGAGAGTGCAGAAAAAAAACACACTAGATGCACAAGTGCAAACCAAAAGGAAAAGGTGCAAAGGGTGTATGTAAAAAAAACTAGAAGTAGAGAGAGAGTTTAGTTTTAGGAAAGGTTCTCCTAAATTGGAGAGTGACAAAAAAAGTAAGAATTATTTTTGGGTTTTTTGCGAAACATTGTGAGTGCCATTATTTTTATTCCATTTGTATTGATCTCTTTGTAAGCCTACTATTTTTAATAGTGGAAGAAATACTCAGATTTTGTCTCGTGGATATAGCCTAAAATAGTTAAGAGCGAACCACTTAAATTTCTGTGTGTCATATTTTATTATTATACTGTCATAATTATTCTCTTAATTTATCCCGAAACCTATCAAAGTGGTATCAGAGCAATTTTTTCCAACACTCTTGACTTCTTTCTTGATAAAAAATTTTAAAGAGATTACAGTAAGTTAGGTAAAAACCCCTAAAGCATCACGAAGAAGTGGCTCAAGTCTTGAGAGCACATGAAGATTGAGTGAGTAAACTTTGGTTAACCTGCAAGTCTATTCGCACTAGTCTTAGCTTCACGGTACATATGAGAAGTTGACAATTTCAATCCCTATTGAGTAGCTGCTAATGGATAGAACCTTGGTGCTCTCAAACCTCCATGAAATTTGGAATTTTTTTTAACCATCTCCAGCACTTGCATATTCTCAGAGTCGCATTGAGCCTTCTTATTCTCCAGTGACCAAACAAGCTTAAGACCTTCAAATAAAGTCCCATATGAGAGACAAAACTCCCACGCATGACCCAAACTCTCTCATTAATCCTCCTTCAAAAGCTTCTATGTTTTTAATCGAACCATCTGTATTTAGCTTGAATTGATCTCCCGTTATAGGAGGTATCCATGAAATCTATTTTTGAGCTTTGGATGTTATAGAACAATGAAACCCCGTAAGCAAAGATTGAGCCTTTGTGACTTCAGCTCCATAATGGGTAATTTACACTTAAGGGGACTCAACTATAGGGGTAATCACTTAATGGGGTACCATTTTTAATTTGTATCTGTAAAATGCCCAAACTCCCCAATTCGTAACGATAAAATGCTTATCACCGCAATTTTGAAATTTCGATGGCTGAATTATCACGTATTTCACGCGTGACATTTTTCTCTCTCCTCCATCTCAGCAATCAGAACCTAACCCTAACCCACCCCTCTCTCTCTTTCTGCTCCGTCTCCATTTCTGGCGAGCGCAAGAATCGGGATTGACACAGTCGCATCTTTCTTTTTTCGGCGACTCTAGTGCAGGCAGTCATCTTCGGCCTCTCTCCTGTTGATGACAGAGCTCTAGTTTCCTTCTCGCCTTTTGTTTTGACTGGCGCAACAATCACAGGAAACGCGATCAGAAAATCGCATCACAATCTCTTCAATTCTCCGGCAAGACCATCAAAGACCAGCCGACTAGACCCTTTTCTTGACACTAACAGCTTCGTCGGCCACTATACTCATCAAAAACGGAGAGGAAGCGAGAGAGAGAGAGAGATAGGTTAGGGTCTGATTGCTGAGATGGAGGAGAGAGAAAAATGTTGACATGGAAAATAAGAGGTTTAAAAATGCCGCGCGTGAAAAACGTGGTAATCCGACCATTGAAATTTCGCAATTGCGGCAACAGGCATTTTACTGTTACAAATTGGAGAGTTTTGACATTTTACATATACAAATTGAAAATAGTACTCCATTAAGTGATTACCCCTATAGTTCAGGCCCCTCCAGTAAAAATTACCCGCTCCATAATTAATAATGTTATGAGCTAAACCAGAGACTAAAGAGAACTTTTCTTCAGTTCCAAATACGCCAACAAGTAATTACAAAAATGATAGACCATTGTGTGCTAGAATTTTGAATAACTTTAAAGGAAATATTCTGAAAAACCCACTCCTTAATAGACACGTTAGTATCTTTAAAAGCGTGCCAATTGCCTGGGAAATTATTGATGCAATGCCAAGTTTTATTCACAAAGTCACAATCTCTCAAAGCATGAAGTTGATTCCCCAAACCAAAACACAACTCACAAAGGTCTAAAAGAAACTTCAATTTAGTACCAAAACGGAGTGGCTTCTAAAGCTCTGAAAGTTTGGAAACCACTGCATTTCGGTATGATTAAGGCTCATAAAGCCCAAAGAGAACCTATTATGCAATTGAGCTAAATTGGTTTGGAACAAAAATATTTGGTCAACAGATTAGAAGTAATTAATAAAAATTCGAGAGAAAATTATAATATTGTCCTAAAATAATTTACGTAAAGAAATTACTGAAAAAAAAATAAATTAGAGAAGGAAATACACATTACAAATTGAAGAAAGAAATGCTTCCACATCTACCAAGCATATGCTAATTGCTACCACCTGCATTTATTTGATGTAAGCGTCTTCTTGGGCATTTTCTTCTTCATTTCCATGTACCTTTTCTGATAAATATTTATCTACCTTGCATCTATTGGAATTTTCGCATTTTGGTTGTTGCTATTAATGCTAGCAGTAGATGACATACTTTCTATTTCTTCAGAGATTTTGATTGGAATGAGTTGAGACATTTTCTTTGTCTCTGTGCTTTTACCCCATAATACTGCATACAATCCGCACACAATCAAAGTTGCTCCCATTATGCTGCAATTATTCCGATGTATTATCAATTAGGAAGTAAATAGAAATACAATTTGATGAACAAAATTATTAAATAGGAAATAAATGTATAAATAATATACCTTCCAACATGCAGTGGCTCATCAATTAGCAGAGACCCCTCTAAGGCAGAAAACACAAGCATTAGAGGGTAAAAAATTGATGCATATAATGGACCTTTTATGCGAACACACCATATCATCAAAGTTATCATCACACCATGCACTACTATTCCCTGCACCCAAACAATCACAACAAGAAACAAAAGAGTAATGTGATTATTTAATATATATATATATATATATACACACCAAGTAGTTGAGCTTTATATTTTCATTTTCTTCTTTTAGAGATAGACAATAAAATTATTTCACTCTTAACATAAAGAATATGATTTCAACCATGTAAATAACCACTTTCTTAAACATGGCATGTCCTGTTTGACAATAACTTTTAAATTAGCTTTTATCATTTTGAGCAAATCAAACTCTATCTCTATTAATTGCAGCGTCTGGTAATATAATTTTTATAATAAATTTTAGTGAAGCAATTTTTATGAAACGTTAAACACTATAAAATTTAACTATTAGCATTTAGTGTTTAATTAAATTTTGTTGACAATCACGACCATTGTTTTTTCCTTTTAAATTCAACTATTTAAACAACTGATGTATTTTTTTTTATTGTTTTAAATTAAACCGAATACTTCTAATTTAAACCGTTATATAATAATTATTAGCTAACGGCTAATAGCTTACGGCTAACAGCTGGTAAAACAGCTAATATTATTTAACAGAACCTAAAAAAAAAGAAAAAAAAATGTAATTTTTCTATATACACACGTGTACGTACCGCATAGGCTGCAGAGAAGAGCCTTATATTCCAGGCCAATTTCCATGGACTCAAATCTCTTTCAATGCAAAGGATAAAGATAACTTGTTGAATTGCAGCCATTGAAGCCATCAATGCAGTGCTTGAGTAAGGGCATGCAAAACTTGCACTCATTTTCGCCTGAATTATTAACCATATGGAAAATGATATGCAATTAGCTATGGACAGTAAACTTCCCAATACTCTAGTGCTATCTGATGCTGCCACGTGTCCTCCACGAGACTTAACAAGCTTCATCAGATTGACATGTGTCGACCATATGTGAATTTCTGCCCCTTTGAAAAATGTTAGTATCATTGCTCCACCTATTCCCAGTAAGGTACCCATCGCCTTTGCCTTCCCTGCTAGGGTTCTAAGTCCCATCTTCTCCAACCTAATCAGTAAGAGTCACTTGATTTTCATAATTAAGAAATAAAGAAACAGACAAATAAATATTTAGAGAATTTTCTACGAAAAACACATTATTATTTATAATATGGAAAATTTGTATTGATCTCTTGATAAATTTTTTTGTTATCATATTGTGTTTTTTTCACATTATTATGTACAAATAAATATAACTCATAAATCCTTAAATTCTATTATTCAGTTATTAAATTTAATTTGGTCAAATTATCTTGTTGATATCAAGTAAGCATAAATAAATAAAATATAATAAGAAATGAAAAGAGAAATATTAGATTTCAAAAGGCTTAAGAGTATGAAAGGAAAACGAAATTGTAAGAGAAATTTCCATCACTTCATTTTATTTTTATCATTTTTTTTAGAAAATTATTCTAGATTTTTGAATTTTGATATGACAACATAATATCAACTATCTTATCAAATATTCATATTTAACTTAGCCAACCAAATTTTTAAAAAAAATTTCTAATACGATTATTTTGTAATTTCTTATAACTTCAACTTGTATTATGCTTAAACACATTCCTTTTTTTTTTTTTTTTTTGAAATTCCCATAATCTTCTACGTCAAATGAAATGAATGGTCCGTAAGCTAATTGAATAAAATATCAGTATATATACCCAAAAGAAATGGCTAAGACAAAGGTGACGGCTGGTATAAGATTATTCATAGCAGCAGCAAAAGTTGCAGACGTCAACACTAAACCTTCCACGTACAAATTTTGAGATAATGAACCTCTGCAAATTATAATATTAATATCATAATTATGTAGAACTCATAAATAAATAAATAAATATAATTAAACTGAAAAAATAACTTAATACCCTCCAATGAGCACTGATAGGGAGAAACAACTAGGATTTCTAAAATGAGAATAGTCTACACAAGATCTATAGTTATACTAATGAACTAAACTAACGAAAATAAAAATTTTTTTAAAATTTTTCTTACTTCATCATTTTTTTTTGCCTGTGTATATTTAATACTATCCTCATTTCAATAAAAATTTATATTTTCATTATTTTGGTCTATAGATAGTTCATGGATTCGGTTTAAGCATGTTAATATTCATATCTGAAGGGTAACGGAGATATTCGTGTAAAACCAAAACATATATATATATATATATATATATAAAATTAAGTATATATACACCTACCCAAAGAACCCACAGAAAAATGCTTGAAAGAGTATTGTTTTAGTAAGTTTAGGCCAGCTCTTCCTGTAAAACAAAATTGAGAAATTATTAATTAGAAAATCTAATTGATTCTTATTTTCATATTGCAAAATTGAAAAAGAAAAATAAGAAAATTATATAATCATAAGCTGACTGACCTCTCAAAGATTAGAGCAAGAGGAATCAAAAAAGCAGAAGCAAAAATGAATCTGTAAGCAACAAGAACCCTCACGTTCATCCCATCATAGGATGCCAATTTGTAGAAGACATTAACAAAAGAAAAGAAGAATTGAACCATCACCATCAGCAACATAGGCTTCAACTCATGCAATAAGTTATACAATTTCATCGGCATATTGTCAGACATTTCTAATCAGTATCGGTTCTATGCGGTTACTGATAAATATATTTGTCGCAAAGAAAAGAAAATTAATTAGCACGAACAAAGATCAAGAATTATATATATATATCACTTAAAACTTCCAGTTCCGCGTTCTTGCTGGTTTTGAGTTGCTTGTTTTGTTATAAATGGAAATATGACAAAGCATACACTCAGATTGGAGTTTCTTTCCAGTTTTAGCCGATGGCCTTTTAAAATTCAACGTTGATGGATCATCCGTTGGAGTTTCTTGATGGATCATTCAATGTTTCCAGTTTTGGGTTTGCACAGGGTGAGCCTATGGCTCCAGATTAGATACATGAAAATTTTAAATTTTTTCTGAATTTATAAAAATTAATAAAATAATTAAATTATGTATAAAAAAATACACACAATTTTTGTGTATTAATTAGCTAAGAAAAGTTAATCCAAAAAAAAAAAGCTAAGAAAAGTAAATGGTGCCCATTACCAATAGTAATAACCACACTACATGCATACTTTTTTTTCATTATTATTATTAACCATAGGTATTCACAGCTTACTCTGCTGAAACTAAATCATGTTTTTATCAAATTGACTTACTAAAAAATGAAGTGCTTGCTCAATTCATGAAAATCCAACCATTGACCTTATTTAAGGTCTGTTCGGCAAAATTAGTTGTTAGCCGTCTTAGTAGTTGTCAATTATTTAACTAGTATTTTATCAAATATTTAAGGGAATAAAGTTTCATCGTATGCTTCCTCAAACTCTAAACAGTAGGTTAAATGTTCAGCCACCGAACACTATGAATAATAGAAGTGTCGTTTTAACTTAGTTAAAATGCTTAAAATTACATGGAAATTTGTTACCGAACAAGACTTTTAATGTAGAAGAGTGCGAACCACTCTGTCTTAATACTTGTTTGATTTTTCTTTTTTTTTTTAAGGAATGGTTTCTTATTGCAAAATATTGTAGCCTAAATACATGATTTCTTTTTTTTTTTCAAAAAAGAAAGAAGGAAAAAGAATCTAGTAGGGTTAATTTGATATATCAGGAGCTAATCCAGGGATTAACTCTATGGCAATTCTGCTTTTTCCGGCAGCAGCTAACTCGCGGGCACCTACACTTCTTTGATCCGTCTTAGTACCTAGTGGGAGCGACCAAACTTCAGACTGGCAGTGGAGAAAGAGAATTTGGAGACCGAAGGCTTAATAAAATGTTTTTGCCATTATTAAAAATATTTTGAAAAATATATATAAAAAATTCTAGAGGCCATTACCTCACAAAGCTCTTTCTAGTTTTGTCACTGGCTACTGAGTGTCTACATGTTTCATTTTGTTGTGCTGGCGTTGCTAATTGCGGGGATTTTGACCAAAATAACGTTTTTGACAAAATTATTTACAAATGTAACGTCAAACAAAAACTATTTACTAATATAATATTTATCTTGCTACAGAGAGGGCATTGTCCTAAAGTCGTCAAACTCAATTAGCGGTTTCGCGCAATAAAACATGCAACCCATACTGACAAGTATTCAGAAAAAGCAATTACAGTAATCAACCATAATTTTTATTTTGTTTTGAAACCGCAAATTGAATTGGCAGTTTCAATATAAAATAAAAATTTGAATTCAAATAGCCTTTTTACTAAAATACAATTCACTTGACCGTTTTAATGAAAATATAATATGTGATCATTAGTTAGCAAAAAATATATGAGAGAATGGTATTTTGTTAAGAATCTATCAGGTTAACTAATAGTTTTAATAAAAAGAATTTCTTTACTTAAAGTATTTGTTTGCCCAAACACGCATATCATCTAGTGGTTTTAATACAATTCATTTGCGTTAACACTGCTAGTCAACATATTGGTGTTAGCTATACATGTTTTATTTGGTCAACCATGATAAATACAAGACTTGAGTGGATTGTACCATATGCAGCACTAGAAATCCCATCAAACACTTATCCCATGTTCTATAAAAGTTGGTCTAATACATAAATTCACCATTATACTTTACGTAAAAAATCATATGGCACCCTCAACTTGTATTTGATCTATTGAATACTTCAATTAATAAAATTATACATATTAAGTACTTCAACTTGTGAAAATCATTCTATTGATCTCTCGAATTTATAAAATTAGATCGATCAAATACTAATTCGATAGTTGAAAAATGTGAAAATTATTATTCTAAATATTATATTAACTACACTTCAACTGAATACTTTGCACATAAATACCAAAAAACTATTATAACTAGCATGGAAAGGATACAATGTTATCAAAATTTGTAAATCAAGAGTATAATAGATCCCTTGCAAAATTTTTTGGGCCACAAGATTTTTTTCCATAAAATACAGAGATAAATTTGTGCATTTAGCTATAAAAGTCAAAATAAGTAAATGCTCCATCCATTCCAAAATATAAACAGTCTTTTATTATTTATTTTGTCCTTAAATATAAGTCATTTTGAGTATTTTAAGGAGTAATAAATGATATTTTTTTAATACTACCATTGTTCATGTTAAATACAATAACTACCCTCACAAATAACTCTTGGTTTGAAATAGGAGATAATTTGGCTAATTATCCTTGATTTTATTATAATTTGAGAGAATTAATTACCTCTTTAATCTCTGTGCAAAAACCTTAAATGACCTTTATTTTGAGACAGAGCGAATAATATTTATGTTACCAATGTATTCGCAACATGTAGAACTCGAAAAATCAATCTTCTCATTTTCTTTTGTTTTTTTTAATTTATAAATCCATTCATGAATTTCGAAAATAATTAATCACTATGTTAATTAATTTAATATTATGTTATAATTAAATATTAATCTATGATAACAATAATAAAATTTTCAAAGAGATATTGAGACTTGCATTTTGAGGGTAAAATTGGAAAATACTCAAATCTTAACTTTGCTCGCTATAAACTATAAATTGTCCTCTCTTTTAATCAAGAAAGTGGCAAGTTGTCCATTTTTTAAGCCACTTGATTAAGAATTAGTAGAATGAAGTGACTTGATAAAAAAAATAATAGAATGAAATTGAAATAGCAGAACAAAATCATATACTCATAATGCAAAAGTAGAGAGAAAAATATGACTGTCTTTCTAAAAAAAAGAAAAAGAAAAATATGACTATCATTCTTATTAATAAGAAATCACAGGAGTGATGCCTTGATTGAGAAAATAAACTGTTACACCAATTAGAAATATAGATTTATGAACTACATAGAAATACAGATTTCTAGACTATATAAAACATTTACTAGTTTCATAATATTATTATACTATTTATAAACTTAATTCTTACTTCAGCACATGAAATATTTTAATTTATAAATTATATTTATTAAATATTTTAAGTTATAAAATGAAATGAAATGGGTTTATATAAATAAAAAAAACGTTTTTGAAAGCTGGAATCAGTGTTATCCAAGTGGTTCTTCTTTTTTGAACAACATTAATTACTCAAAGGCACGAGGAAAAGATGCATCATTGTATTTAGTAGTCACTACTTAATCAACTTTTTATAACCATAGTTTTATTGGACAATATTGATTAGGACTTTTCAAATATATATATATATATATATCAACTTGATTTCGAGATCATTTCTTTCCTTAGAAACATCACTCAACCACTATCTCTTCTTTTTCTTTTAATTATTAATCAAATCCCAGCTATCTTTCTCTGTTTCTCTTTTATCTCCAATTTTTTCACTCTAGTTTTAGTTTGTTTGGTAGCCTCTACTTTTTACTTTTTACTTTTTACTATCTCTTTGGTTTTATCTTCTTTTGTTTTTAATCTTCTTTTGCTTTGATAAACTTATTTGTTTTATTATAATAGATTTATCTTTTTTGCTTTGTTATTATTGGTTGTCTTCAAATTTTGATTTTTTTTGTCCTTTCTTTGTGAGGGTTTATTACTAAATAATATGATATTTAATGTTATTTGATTGGAGATCTTCAATCAATGGAGTCTGATAGTGCAACATGTTTCTCCATTCATACTATTGATGCATGGTGGGAGAAACTTATCCATATTCGTCATATGTTACAAATTATTAAAAAAGAAATCCAGTTATAAAATATCCAAGTTATTATTTTGACGTCCAAATCAATAAATAGACTAGTTACTGCTATATTATCTTTTATTAATATCAACTCTAAGCGGAAAGATCTAATATTATATATTTTTTTTAATTTTAACTTCATTATTCAAAAGGTTATAAATTGCTTTCTTTCGTTAAAAGATTAGCGAACTTTATTAGTGACATGCACTCATATTTATACCTTTTACCTTTTAGTTTAACCCAATTTTAGGCAATTTTAATAAATTAAAGTTAGTTTTTGCATACATTATATGTATTTTGCACTTTTCTTGTCTTATAATGCAAGTCCCACCTTTTTGAGGGAGAAACCCATAAAACAATGGACATTTCAGTCACCTTTTAGTTTAATCCAATTTTAGGGACTTTTAATAAATTAATGTTAGTTTTTGCATACATTGTATGTATTTTTCAATTATCTTATCTTATAGTGCAGGTCCCACCTTTTTGAGGGAGAAACTCATAAAACAATGGGCATTTCAATCATTCCGGGCCAATCCATATGGGACTCGTGTGAAATTCACAACCAATGCACTGGTAGTGCTTTATCCACTTGAGAATCAAAAGTATCCTAGTAAAATATACAGCCAGTCAACCAGTCATGTATTCTCCACCAACAAGTCAAAAGACTCAGTGTAAAATACATGGCACCTCAGCCGGTCGTATAAATCCATGATATGGCACGGGCACCAGACTTCTATTTTAGCTGGGTTCTAACTAAGGAACCTCTTTTATCTATCTGCCCGCATGTTGGGCTGTGTGTTTACTAAATTATAAAGCTAGCACTAAAAGCACAATCGTGGCATTGACTGTATTATCTCCTCTCTGGCACTAAAAGCAAGAGATTTGGTGAGAGAATATCTGGAATGCCCTCACATCATCACCTACACTATAAAAGGAAAGAGAGGATATTCAGATAGGAATTAAGAAGGCTAGGGAGCAACTTAAACTAAGAGAAGCACAAATTTAGAAACCCTAAAAGAAAGAACCACCTGGAAGTCAAGATCATTCTTTCTTCTCTTTCATCTTTGGTTTTTCTTGAGGAATTCACTCCATAGCTAGCAAGGGGAACTAGAGTTTTGTCTCTATTTTCTATTATGGACAAGGATGGTTCCAAAGCCATCTTTTCTTCTTAATCATATGTTTTATAACTTGAGAATGGTTTATGAGTAGTTTTCTTAGCTAGTGTTGGGTGAAAATCCATTTGGACAACATTTATGTAATCATCTTTCCTTATTTCAATCTAAGTGGATGTTTTCTTGATTTGTGCATGTGTGTATGTGCTTAATGCTTATAAATATGAAAGAGCTCCATATTTGTATGAAAAGAAATGAGAGGATAAATAACTAGAAGGTAAAGTCCCTTGATAGACTGACTCACACATGAACTAGGAGATAGAATTAGGAATAAGTTATTCCTTTGAGGAACCATGGAGATTCATAGAGATTAATGGGCCAGAATCATCATCACACCATGAAAGTAGGTGTTCTTATGATTTTGGAACATTTGTGTAATTTGGAAGAGAGCATAGATACAAATGGATTCCTCCCCCTTCAAGGTGCATCACTTAATAGGTTAAAACTGAAACTTGAGAACCGTAATGTTGTTCAATGGTGTTGATCCCAGCACTAGTGGCTTCCCTTATTTGATAACTGTGGGACCCGTTTATCTTTGGTATAATCTAGGGGAGGTGAATTGGGTTTTCCAAAAATTTAACTTTTCAAAACACAAAAATCAGAATTCTATTGCAGCGGAATTAGAAAACATTTGTGAAAGTCAGTTATCAAGTTTAGAACTTTCTCACAAAAGCTGTTGCAAGATTAGAATGACTTTATAAAGAATAGTTATTGTGTTTGGTAATGTTTCACAAAATTTATGCAAAATTAAAAACTCTGTGAAGAATAGTTATTACATTTAGAACTATTTCACAAAGCTTATTGACCGCAATTTTCGCAAGTGCACGAAATCGCAACAAGTAATAAAGAGTGAGCAGAGTATTGTCTCACGAAAATTGTATATCAAGTACCAAAATTATTTTAATCTATTATTATTTAAACAATAATAAAAGAGGGTATTTGTAAAGTAAGTAAAATAAAATAATAAAAAAGAATTCAAATAATTGATGAAGAGAAATCAAGGATTAAAAACTACTAGGGATATTGACTTCACTTAACTCTACCTAATTTATTGTATTAGTTTGTTAATCAATTTTGATTGTTCAAGTAGGGGAAACAACCCTAAAGTCATTAACAAGCTCTTCCGATGTATTGTTAGCTATTTTAATCCCATTAATTACCTATCTTCCAATAGTGCAACTAAATATGAATTAAATCATTAAGTTTTATAGTTTGTTCAAGAATTCATAACCTAAGGTCATTAAATTATGAAAAACCCCCATGAGCCAAACCATATAGTTTCCGCATCAAGTTATTATTCCCATGTAATTTATTACCCTTTTCTTATCAAAAACCTTTCTTCCAATAGCGATTAATGAAATAAATCAATCCAGGAGAGAAACTCTGCCTGGAAGCATTAAGTTCAGTAATAAATTATAACTTGAACAAAGAAAAACAAATCAAATATCATAAATTAGGATAGAAGTTAAGCTACATCGAATCCCTAGTATGGGAGTTTGGTTCGATATAGTAATTAAATAAAAATCAGTAAAATTTGAAAATAATTCCATAAATAATAAGAATTAATGGAAATAAAAACAAGATCAAAAGTTTAGAGATAAAAACTAGTCAAACAATAGCGTAGACGGCTCCCTTGATTCTTTACACAACTTGATTGCTTGAATTCTTACAAAGAGAGAAAAACTAAGAAAATAATAGAATATAGATTTGAGATCTAGAATCCAATGAAAAATTGATGAATGAATGAATCATGAATAATCAATAATCTGCTGTTGTGATATCTCTTTATATAGACTTCATAGGGTATCTTCGAATCCGAGTAGGAAACTGATTTGAATTGGAATCCTTTTCTATTTAGGAGTCTTCTTTTATCAGGTAGGGCTTGAGTAATGCTTGAGATGAGTCCTTTTAGTACTTCCATGCAGCACATGCAAAGGCCAAGCCCATGTCTCAGATTTACATGGGTTGAATAATCAAAATTTGGCTCGATTGCATTTCTAGTAGGTGCCACGGCTGTGGCACTGCATGACATGCCTGTGTACTCCCCTGACTTGGCCATGTTGAGCTTTTAGACTTTCAATTTCAATGCCAACCTTCTTCGATGCAATTTTTGACTATTTTCCTGCTAAAAACCCTTCAAATCAAGCTTATCAAGAATCACGGGAACTTACTAAAAATATAAATAAATCTAAGTAAAAAAATAATTAAACTAATTTAAAAATAATAAAATTTCTAATAAAAACTAAGCTAAAAATACTATAAAAATATAACCTATCACTTATCTAAGATTAGAAAACCGATTATAACTCAAATTGTGAATCATAAAGAATATAAGAAGACATATTAGAATTTCGTATAATCATAATATAGAAATTTAGAGTTCTAATGTTCCACAAAGATAAAATTTATTCATATTTAGAAATAAAAAAACTCATTAACAACTTTGCATTTGTGAAAAGATTAAGAGTTGTGTAAATAGAAATAATAAAATAAAACTTCAGAAAATAAAAGAAGATAAACACAGAGATTTATAGTGGTTCGACACTAACTTGCCTGCATCCACTTCTAAACTTATCTTGAGATCCTCCACTATGTTATCTCTTTTCAATGGTAAGAGACAAATTGACTTTACAAGAGATTAGATCAACACCTAGATCTCACCTTTATCTCACTAGATTTTTACAGGTTCTAGTCAACCTCTAGCCTTTCTGTTTTGCAAAGAACAGAAAACTCATATCAAAACATTAAATTTCATGTAAGAAAAAGGTCGTTTGATAACCTATTACACTATAGTTTTTCACTTAGCTATTACACAAATATTTTTCATTTAAAATTCTTTAGCTTACAACAAATTACAATAATCTATATAGACAGAGAGAGAAACAATTACAAGCACATTAAGAACAGAAAACAGATTTTGAAAATAGAAATAAAATTCAAAACTATTTTTCAGAAAATACTGTTACCAAATTTCTTTTCTTTTTAAAAATATATCTGTTCAAGTAAATAGATAAAAAGAAATAAAAGAGGTTAAAGAGATAACTTTGAAAAATATCTCTTCAAGGAATTAACTCTTAATCTGCCAAAACCTTATGTTTTCAAAAGAAGAAACGTTTTTATAAGAGGGACGAAGATCCTATTTGAAAATTTAGCTTTAATGAATATTTTGACTTTCTAAAAATAAAAAAGATAATGAATTTTTTACAAATACTCAATTATTAGTTGCCAAAATTATTGTTGCCAAAATCTTTTTAATTTAGGCAAGTGAAATTAAAAAAGTAAAGATTTGATTTTTCTTTTTAAGGCAATATTTTGAAAATATCTTAAAAACGATTTTGAGAGAGATAAAAATATATTTTTACTTATAATGAAATATTCTTTTTATCCTATAATATTTCGTAAGATACCAACCCTTAAAAAATCTTTAATAATCTTAAAAGTCTTCAAGAATCTTGGATTATAGGAACTTGACTTCTTTAGCAACTTTCATATTAAGGATCTATATAAAATAACTTTAGCACATAAAATGATATTAAATTTATTTATTTTGCATAATCATTAAAATCTCAAGATAAAATTGACTCTTGAGCTAACAATCTCTGCCTTTTTTATGATAACAAAATCAATAAATTTATCGATCATAATAACATGTGTTCTCTTTAAGTTTATGCATGTCAACAAATACAAATTTTAAATATAACAGATTTATCATGAAGCAAGATTAGAAATCAATATAGAGCTCCCCTTGAATAAGTGCCATTAAAGCATAAGAGATTTTGAACAAAGCATAAAAAATAGAAACTGACTTTAGAATTAGAACTGAAGTTCTAAAGTCTAACAATCAGAATATCAAAACACATTATGTTCACATAAAAACAAACATTAGAACAAAAAACATCATAGGATTAGAACATGACAAGCAAAAAAATAATAGTTAAGTACTTCAACAGATATGCCTGTGTCCTTATGTTTTCCTTCAAGTACTCAAGCATAAAATATATACCTATGTGTTCTTCCTCTTTTTGTCATTATAAAAGAAGGTTGCAAATTAGAGCAAAATGAAAAAAAAAGACACAAAAAGTCTAAACAGAAACAAATGAACAAAGTAAGAGAAATAAATAGAAGTTCAGAAAACAATAAAACACATAATTAGAATAGGTTGGGAAGAGGTCATTGTGGTTTTGAATCAGTCCTTTGCCTTTTAGAATGGCTAAAGTTTTGAGCAGGTGAAGTTTCAGTTAGATTCTCAAATCTTTTTCAAGAAGGTGGTTTGCCTCTCCAATTAGACGACCTCCTAACTGTGTACTTGAATTCTTTGACTTATCATAGGATGGAGAGAAAGGTGCAAACTTTACCGTTAGAGTAGTCAGTCTCCTTGCATTTATATCTTTCATTTTCTCCATAGAAGTAATCAATGAATGAGTATGAGCTATTATTGCTTTGTCATGCTTAATAGCTCCATTAAGCTCATTATTGTGCTCCTCAATGAGCTGTTACTCTATCTCTACCATCCCAAATTCTCTGTTTTTCTAAACAGGAGACTTTCTAATTTCAGTTTCTCGTTCTAAAAAATGTGGACTTTAACATTTGGGCCTCTAAAAAATTGGGTCATTGATTTTTTTTTAATTTTTGGCCTATTTATTTCGAAACTCCATATATTAATTAAATGAAAAATAATAATATATTTTATGATAATTAATTTTTTAGTTTTAAATTTATTCATATTTTATTTTTTAAAAATTATTTACTAATTTTTATTCTTTTTGTAAAAGCCAAATTTGAAAATATTTTTTATTTGAGTTCAAATTTTTTTTATAACCTATATTTTAATTTTATTTAATAAAATATTTAAAAATATTATATATAAAGTTTTGTTGAACCGTATTAAATCCAGTCGAACCTCCTGGTTCAATAAAATCCTATCTTTATTGGTACATTGATTGGTCCGGTTCTCAAAATACTAGTAAATATTATCCTTGTATAGAACTTAAGAGACGACAAAAATGTGACTAGAATTGCCACCCTTCTTTGTCCACAAAATTTCAAGGCTTTGAGATTAGATTTCCATCACTGTTCTTCAAAATTTCTTATTTAAAAAGAAAAAGAATGCATCATCAGATGATTTTCCCTTAAGATTTTTATAAATAAAGTGAACAAAATGTGACATCCCGACCCGGCAAAACGATCCTAAGAGGGTGGGTAGAGCAAGGAGCTCCTACCGAGCTTTTAGAATGGCAGGCTAGTTAGAGTAGTGGAATGCGGAACACAGGAATGAATCTGATCATATATCAAAAAGGGGGTAACTAATCATCAGAGGCGCTTTTTGGTGGAATGGCTAGAGAGTTGGAAGAATTCTAGAGTTAAACGTGCCCGTTTGATAGAAATCCTCGAATGAGTGACCTCCTGGGAAATTTCTATTTCACCTGCGGGACAAAACTATGTGGATCTTGCCAATCTAGTATGGGATCGATCTGGCTTGATCCAAAGTTTTAATTCAGAATGAATCAAATCTCCCCAAGTAGGATTCGAACCTACGACTAGTCAATTAAACAGCCGATCGCTCTACCACTGAGCTACTGAGGAACAACGAGAGATTCGATCCCATAGAGTTCAATTCCCGTTCTCATCTATTTTTACTGTTCAGCTCTTTGACAACAACAACATGAAAAAATCAAAAGCTCTACCGGACAATTCCAATCACTAAAGGCGTTACACAAAATTTGTTGAAATTCAATGAAATTTCAATTTTCATATTAAAAAAAATGTTTGTATTAATTTTTCTTATAAATTCATTTTAAGAAATTCTGATTAAACTAAATTGTATTATCTATAAATTAACAGATGCTATTGTACTCTGCATAAAAAACTTTATGATTCTATTAACTTTATGAAGGACTTATTATGCTCCTAAAATGATAAAATTTGATATGTTAGACACATTTCGTGTTAACATGTAACCACAATAGTTTTTTGGTATTAATTAATTTAGAAAGTTAATACCTTGAAATATTAAACTATTTGGCCATTTACATTGAATACAACGTACTGTGTTGTCCCTCATATGGCTATTAAATTAGTATTTAGTTACTCATTCAATAGCAAACATAACACTTTTTAGACTGAAGATTAAATATTTTAACGAAGTCAAACCTCATGAACTAATATGCATATTGACCAAATAAAAAGGATGAGGTTGTGATTATGATAAACTTGAAGGACTAAATTGTTTCATACCTAAAACAAAAATAAGCTATCACTGTGATTCTGGAAAAGGTGAGCAAAGGTTTTGATATGAGATTTCAAGCCTGTTGAAATGTAGGCCCAATTTACATGCTTATTGCACCATCAGAAATAGTTCAAATTTCAGGTTGGGTCATGCCTCATTTTAGGTCTTTAGTCTTTACCTATATTCATTGTGGGCCTTTAAGCCCAAAATCAATATACATTTTGTATATCTGTCATCAGGAAATAAAGATGAAAACTAATATGCAATTTCCACAATAAAAAATTCTCGAAAGAAATTCAAAAAAATATAAATTTCGTATTCAAATATGCCAATTTGAAGACTGGCTTACTTAAGAATCATATGTTTGACGAGGCAAAAGAAATATACCCCATTAGTTGAGTCCATTTTTCGAGTTCTGATATTGATTGAAAGGCTTATAATTTTTTGCCTTAAACCACAAAAATATTTTATATTATAATATTGATATCGAATATCATTATAATTAATTATAATTATCATTTATTATTATGGATGAAAATTTTGTATTTAAAAGAATAATAGAGAAGGTTAATGGTGAAAATATTTATTAATATTTTTATTAATGATGAATATCCAAACATTTTAATATTTATTTGTTTTAAAATTGCAATTTATAGTTTTTTTTATTACTAGACTATAAATATTACTTTGAGGTTTAGTAAGATCATTTTTTTTAATTTCAATAATCCTTATACAATTTCTTTTCAACTTTGATATATCTCTTTCTCTTTTAATTTCTATTATTCCGTCGAATTAGGAAAATTTTGACAAATTATAAGAGAAAATAGTTTATATGAAATTTATATAATCTCAAAAAAGAAAAAAGGGAAAGAAAAAATCACAAGTACATTAAACACGTATTTATTTCTCGAGCAACTAATTAATAATTTTAATGGGAATAAGCATGATCAAATTGCCTATAATTTTTCAAAAATTAATACGGTTTACAATAGTTGAGTTAGAAACAGAAAGACCCCCGGATTTAGAACAACTATTCAATAATTAAATAAATAATAAATAAGGTCAAGTGGGTAAAACCAAATAGAAAATTCATGTACTGTGCAATTCTTTTGGTCAATTGTTGAAAGCAGATTACTCTTAGAGCCATCTTATTATTTTTATTCATCGAGGGACTCGATAGATCAAAATAATATGATGGCTATAACACAGGATCAATTGGTGAAAACTCACATCGTTAGGAAAGTTCGAACTCAAGACCAATCAGATCACATTTGATTATTAAAATAGTTTGTTTACAAATTAAAGAATTTAGTTGTTTTATACATTTTAGATAATTAATTATTAGTTAATAGTAAGCTAATTCAAAGTTGAAATTCTCCAACCCAACTAAGAACCTTGAGAGGAAAACATATAAAAGAATATATCTTATCCATAATATAAGATGTTGTTTTGGCATCGTTGGTCCTGATGAATGATGACATAGCTTAATGAAATTAATGAGTTGTGAAAGGGTCTTCCCTTTTGCCATTTATAAATTTGGACTTGAAGGGAAGAGTTGGTAGCCAAGGGACTTGCCATTCCGAACATCCCATCTAGGAACTTCTAGACTGTCAATTGCCGAATATATGTAGGTATCTCCCAATATCAAAGATAGACATGAAGGATAAGGCTCTGCAAGAGTGATCAGAGGTGACTTCGCTACACTTGTTTATAGAAGGAAATCCCTAATCGACTATTGATTTTCTCGTGACCCTAACGGAACAAGATTTTCTTTTCTGCCTCCGATCGAGGAAAGGCTTAGAATGCTTTTATCAGTTTTTGGTACCGGCATGCAAAGGTTCGAATCCTTTTACTTCAGATTAGGAACACATGATCGGATCTGTCAAGAACGAGCTGATGACTACAAGGGAAGCGGCTGACTGCAGTTCTTGAGCCTAGCTTGTAGCAAGCCAAAAGTTTAACTCGAACCTTTCTCGTTGTTGCAGAAAAGAAGGATGCTCTAACTGAGAATTCAAAAAAGACTTGTTATCGATTAATTCCAAAAGGAAATGGCACCTACTTAAACCTTGAAAAGGACTAAAGTGATATATTAATATGGGACCCACCATTTACATTGGGTTAGTTTAATCCAATGAACTAAAATTCACCATTTTGGAAGATTATTATTGTGTGATTAAATAATTAATATTATGGTGAAGAATGAGTGAAAGTATTGTGTGATGGTGATATTTGGATTAAATAGCGAAATGGGTTTTCTTCAAACCGAAAAGAATTGACAAAGAGAATCCCTTCTGCGGTTTTCAGAACAAATTAAACAAGAATTGTAATTTTATCTTATTCATTAGTTATTTAATTAATTAAACAATAATAATCTCCCTCAATCGGAGTTTTTGGTTCATTAGGGTTAAACTAATCCAATGCAAATCAGCTGGTCTCACATTAAGTATCACTTCAGTTTTTTTTATGGTTTACTTTTTAAATAAGAGTGCCAACATATCTAAGTTTTCAAACAGAAGTGTTTGCGGTACAAATATCGTTTTAGAGTAATTTTACAACAAATCGTATAGTTGAGGGTATTTTTGTGGTTGAAGCCTAATTTTTTAACGTGACCTTCGTTGTGTATTTCAATAAAATGAAACTCACAATTTAAATGAATATGCAATTTTTTATAGAAAAGAAGGGATTGAATTGATATTTTATTTTCTAGTGGAGATCATCCACTTGCTGAATGTACGTACAATCAGTAAAAAGTAACTGTTAACCATCAAATTGAGTTTTAAGAGTATTTAAGAATTCGTCAATTTGATAGATTTAGAAAAAAATACATTCATAGTGCCCATGTAAAAATCTGCAAGACATGAATAAAAAGGGAGAGAGAAAAGATGGGCTTTAAACCTGCAACTACTCTGATGCTTAAGTCAGTAAGGGAATAATAAATAGTTGTAATTGAATGAGATATTATATTGTCTATTGTATAGACCTTGCATAGATATCATGTACCTAAATAGGGAAATTGATCCCTTTTATATAGAGGTAGAAAAATTTTAATTATAGTTATAGCTGAAATTCTTATTGGATATATATTCGTGAAATTATAGGAATAAGATATCTTAATTCTATTCTGATTTTATTAAGATAATAATATTTGATTTTAAAATATAAATTACTTTTAAGTCCATAATAAATATTTATGTTCTATCGATAACAGTTCAATGTCCATATTGAAAATTAAAGACGATGTCCGAGTTAAAGCTAATCTCATCTTTATTAATTGGGTTTGTCAATGTTGGTAAGAAACCAAAATAGAAGGAAAAGTCAAATATTTTGTATGGAGGAAGACATAATTTAACTCTGAATTTCTGTTTTTGCAGTTGCCTCGCCAACCGTTGTATGAATCAAAATAAAAATTGAGAAACCCACAAAATCTTTCCTTTTCTTTTGTGAAAAGCAAAAGAGTTGCATTGAGCATTTGCTGTATATATGGTTTTTAAATCCCACATCGACGAAAAAGTCAGAAGAGCTCCGCGAGTGGGATCTAAAAGGTTAGCATGGGTTTTCGATGCAGCCCCATGGTGAGCACGGCGTGAAATTTTAATTAATTAATTATTAATTTTAATTAAAATAAGGAGTTGCGGCAATTTCACCCGAAATTGATTCTCAATTACTTTATTTATTTATTATTTGATTGAAACATTAATCTTCCATTTTATGAAATTTGATATTTAAAGAAAATAATCGAATAAGTAATTGAGTATATTAGTGTTTTTAATTAATTTCAATTAATTAAGATAAAGTTTAATAAAAATATATTCTATCTGTCCCATTTATTTGTATAATTTCATAAAATACGTATATTAACAATTTAATTAACAAAAATTATTGTCATTTAACTCTTAACTCATTATGATATTAATAAAAATTATTCATTTAATGAACAATCAAGTTGTGTTTTTTTTAACCCTTAACTCATTGAAATGTTAATAAAAATTATTCGTTCAATGTACTATCATAAGAGTTGTCATCAGAAAAATAATTATTTACGTACATAAATTTAAAAACCTTACAAATATCTCAACACATCTAAAAATTGAATAACAAGCAAATAAAATAGAACAGAAAGAATATAAACAATAATAAAAGTAGAATAAAATAATGGAATAAAACTCAATTTACCCTCTGATTCAGTTTGCTTAAAAATAAAATTTTTACACATTTTACCCTTAAACTTGTATCAAAAGACCAAAACATCCAATTTTTTTAAAAAGAATTAATATTTTATCTAATAAAATTTTTTTAAAATTTTAAAATTAAGAGAGAAAAACTATTTAAAGACATAACAATAATTATAAAAAATATATAGTCTTTTAAAAAACAACTAAACAAAATATTTGATTCAAAAAATTATAGTATTAGAAAATATTTGATTATATGAATTTTTGGTTTAAAAAATTTTATTATTTTTTTAATTATTTTTAATTGTATTTATCTAAATTAAATATTTTATTTCTTATATTTCATTTTAATTTTAATTTTAATTTTAATTCTTTTGAGAAATAAAATGAGTTTTTTATATTTTTTTTACGCAAGAGGGTAAATTGTAAATAAAACTAATTTTTAGGCAAAATTTTGATAATAAATTAAGGGGGTTGAGCTTTAATCCTAAAATAATTATACTACCTTTGATTTTCTTAAAAAGTCATCTAAACGGAATCCAAAAAAAAAAAAAAAAATACCAAGCTTAATGGAACACAAAATATTTATTAAGGCCTGTTCTGCAATAATATTTGAAGTAATGTTTAGCATTTTATAAATTTATTTATGACACTTATAATCATCATTTATTTTTATCTTATTCTTCATTTTCATACTTTTTTGTCATTTTATATTAAACAACTAATTAAAAATTTATTTTACCGAAAGAGTTTTATTCTAAACCATTCTATAAATAACTAATCATTAACTGTTCATCGCTAGTAAAATAAAATGGATAACAGCTATTAAAATAATTAACGATTATCAAAATAGTTAAAATTGATGAACAAGATCTAAGACGGTGTTTGGTAAAAATTTTTTAAATGTATTTATTAAGCTGTTCAATAATAGCTTTTTAAGTAACTTTTAGTATTTAGACTAAATGTTTTTTTATAGTGTTCGATAATATAATGTTTAAATTAACTTTTGAAGGTTAAGGTAATATTTTTTAAAAATTAACTTAAATAACGTTAATTTTTAATGTTTTATGAAAAACTATTTGTCACGACCCGTTTCCATGGACCGGACCGGCACTAGGACCTGGGTAAGCTTAAGGCTCCCAAGGCCCGTAGTAAGCCTAATCTCTGATTTCAATACCATAATTACATAAAAATATTCTACAAGTTGGCCCATTATATTTTTAATAACTCAAATTATCACAGGGCCTTATTTTATTCAACTCAATCATTCGCATAAAGTCTTACATACACTTAACATTATTATTATTACAATCATAAATCTTATCATAACTGCGGATTTTCTACTACTGTATTACTACAAAGAATTCTAAATAATTCTATCTTATACATTTACATATATCTTTAAATAACTTCAAAAGAAAGAAAACTAAAGCTCCAAATATATACAACTGATTCATCATTTCTAGAAACAACATAAAGGATGAGGGGGGAAAGGGGTGAGTATAAAACTCAGTGAATAATAACATATAATACCAAACC